>JAUJYS010006104.1:0-10555 GCA_033995665.1 Melogona broelemanni | reverse complement strand
AATAAACGAAAGCCTGCGCCGGGAATCGAACCCGGGACTACCCGCTCAGTAGACTGTGACCATATCCACTGAGCCACGGGGGCCGACTTAAAATGAAATATACTTGCAAAATAAAGACTTATACTCGACCGTGTGGTTAGCATGTTAGCCTTTTTCCCGATTTACGCTAAAATGAGACTCTAAAAATGAGACACTAAAATGTGAACCTCGAAAAGTTTGCGGACCGCTGTTGGGTTTCAAAAACCTGTATCATAGATCGATTATTTTACGTACAATATTTCTATGCGTGCGTTAATTTTGGTAATGGCATGCCTTTAATGACGATCATAATTATCTTGTTTTTGTCTGACATGGACGCTCGCAATTAAAAAAAAAAAAAAAAACACCAAGTAGGTGCGTTGTCATGATTGAAAACAGCCATCATCAATAGACCCTACTCGTCCCCTGATAGCACCAACCTGAATGGTTCGAGAAGTAGCAACTGATCATACATTTCCTTATTATTTGAGTCGACGTTGCAACACAGTACCATTCGTAATTAAAAGTTTTCCTTTGTGCAAATCGGCCTGTTACATTCACTGTTCACACTGCAATTTTCTATGGTATTTCATTCTATCGAGATTTTATTTCAGGGTTGAAACCCACCTGGAAAAATAGAGCGGTAAATTTTGGGAAGGAAAATCGTCCGAAAGTAGTAACCTTCGGGGATGGTCATGGGAAATTATCCATGAAATTTTAATTTTATTTTTGTGTTTCAACGATTTAGGATGGTCAACCAACTGTTTTTATGCATTTCTCGAAAGATTAAAAAAATTAGAGCCGTGCATACTTTTCAGTCTTTTCTCTTGTTTCTTGCAATATATTTTAATTAAGGAAATGTGTGAACAAAACCCGCACTTTTTGGGTACCGGTAGGGAAAAACGTTAGGCAACTGTCATTTGTTGTTCAATGAAGCCAGAGGAAATTTTGCTCACGTAAATTTTTCCCGCAATCGTATTAAAGGCAATGTTCGAAATAAATTTGATGGTTATTCGATAACATTGCATAGATGGCTAGAGCATTGCATAGATGGCACTAGAGAAATCGACATGCATGCCGTCGGGGGGCGCGAGCAGGTGTTGCGCACAGAGGCCGTTGCTGGCCCCGGGAGCAGCATATTTTAGCGGCTTGTTTAAAAGCTCATCTCGAATGTTTGATGTACGTGATGGTATTTAAATGATGGTTGTACGTGAAGATAGAGAAATTTGCGGTTGTTTCGTAACACGCGTCGAATGCCAATTGTTCTATCTGTTTGTGGTGATGGCTATTAGTGGGCCGGATTTTTAGGTGCTGCAAAACTCCCAAAACGCACCTAAGTTATTGTTCTAAAAAAAAAATTAGTTTTTCATCCTATATATTATTTTTATCTTAGGTGCCAAACATTTTTGGCTATCGAAGTGACAGCAGTAATTTTGGGGGGAAAAATCGGAAAATGTTTTGTGCAACAACCTGCGAAATTACTTCCAAAATGTATCATTTTGACAACTAGAAATTCCGTAAACAATCGATGCAATAAATAGAGAAGCGAGCGGCGCTATCGATAGTTCAGGTCCACCGTAGTGGTACCCGGTGGCATAGTGGTTAGCTTGTTGGCTTATGCTATTCCCTTGATCGCGGGTTCAATTCCCCGACCGATGCCAAGATAATATTTTTTTTTGGGCGAGAGCCTTTCTTCGGAATGGAAGGAAAATTGTGGGAACCGTGCCTGTACGTTGTCTTGTCAGATACTTAACCTAGCCTATCCATATCCTAGGTGCTTTAAATTTGGTTACCCGTTTTAATGTTAGCAGAAACGTGTGATTGAGCGGAATCACCTACAATTCCGGTCCCCGACGATGATGACGCATTTCGCGCTTTGTCACCGCGGCATAGCTTCGGCAAACAATCCCCTATCATCATTATCTGCAGAGTTGTGGTTTCTGTTACTTTTTTCTCTCGTTCGGCTGCCGCAAATTAACACCGCCCACTCGAGAGGGCCCGCGCGCGCCAGGTACAACAATAGCAACATTTTTATGAGTTATTGATAGTGTACCAAAATATGTGTTGGGCAGTGTTTTCGATACTATATCGCGCTTCAACTCAAGGAGACTTGACTTTGTGTGCACTTAATTTAACTGCTGTTCTTCTCGTCTTAATTTCGCGGCGCTGTTGGTCTAGTCGCTAGCAAGATCTATCTTTAGGTCCAACGGTTTTGGGTTCGAATCCCGAATCTGTTTCATGTATGGATATTTTTTTATTGCTCATCATTAGTGAGTATCAGTACGGTTGATTCTGTAATGAAAGGGATTTATGATGTCGTTTTAATTCGAAAACTGTAAACCATATTTTTCACCTTGAATAATTTGTTTTTAATACTTCTTAAGCATCGCATTGACAGCAATTTAATTGCGTACGCTACGAAAAATGAATTAAAACAGTGTGGAAAAATTAGCATCCTCATTTTGGAATGATTGGCAGTTGAAATCAGGACCCCTAGCATTTTCAAATCAAGTGAAAATACAGATATCTGTAGTTATTGTTTGAACGAATCATCTCTCCATGAAATTGGTTTCATGTTATCGAAATCGAGTACAGAGTATCGAAAATTTCAAAATACTGCGATATGTGTTATGTGTATTTCTGTCCTAATGGTCTGGGGAATTTGGTTAGCCGTTTTGGATCATTAGAATTACGAAAAAAGAAATTACGCTCGTATAAGGTTATACGACGATGAACATTAGCCTCAATTTGCGTCTAAGAAAAAGAGTTATAATTCGCTAGAACTTTATTTAGGGTCACGTTCGGTCGTGTGTATATCCGTTACGGGCCATTGCTCGCTGCTTGTAATTTCCTCAGATCAAAGAGACGATATTGCTTTGCAATCGCTTTCATTAAACCTTTGACGTCAATACGAATGAAACACAATGCTATTAGATTTGTTTAGCCATTCTAAATTAAATCCTGCGCGCAAGAGTTTCAGAGCAATTTACGTATTCCATACCACAGGGAGGCATAATATGTTGGTGAGGCATTTGAAGAAGAAAAGAAAAATATTTTCGAATCAATATTTTTGAGAAATGTTTTCCCAAACTTCAGTCATAAAAATGAATGACGCGGTTGTCACGGGTTCGGTTCCCGGTTCTTTTATTCGATTACGGGGTACTGGTGAAAATGAACCCCTCAGACATTGCCACAGCAAAACGATGGGTGGAGAATCTCGTGTTGTGCTATTCTCTACTGAAATTGTCAATTGTCTTAATTCCCATGAACATTTCATTTGAACAAATAGCTTCAAACCAGCTTAGGGCTATCGTCGATCAGGCACTGCTATGGTCAATTAGGCAGAGAGGGAGTATTCGGTCATTTTGTGATATTTCGGACAGCCTCGTTTAGCTTTAATATGCCTATGGTCTCAATAGGTTGTTGGCCGCGAAGTCTATAAAGCAATATCCTTTTTAATGGTGTAATTCAAGAACCCTTTTTTAATTATGTTTTTTCGTGTCGAATCCGCCGCTGCGGTGGAACCTTGACCGCCCGCGACACACAGTACGTCTCCTGCCCCGGCCAACCCATATGTAGACGTTATCTTCTTGAGACCCCAGGTGCATGTCCGGAATTTTAAACCCGGAGTATGATCGAGGGTACTACCCAACTCGAACCTATCGCCTCACGTGACGCTGGGGCTATCCCTACGAATCAATTTAATATTTATCGTGGATATGCCGTGAGACGTAGTATGCTCGTAGTTCCAGGCAAGAGACCTCAGGAATTTTTCGTGCGAGAAATAATTGCTTCCGGATTTAAAACATTTTACAACTTACGACTACAGCACTAGGAGAAAAATAAGGTTTTTTTTTCTCCGCAACCTAGTTACTATATAGTCTGAACTGAGTAGCAAAGAAAATTAAATTTTGTTTAGAATTCGAATACCTCTTTGACTGGGTCCCCTTTGACTGGAACTAATTTTCGTTCATGATTAATTTTGTCTTGTCTCCCCGTGGAGCATCCAGTTTGTGTAAATTAAAAAGTCTTAGCAAAAAAACAAATTTCCTAAAACAAATTTCCTAAACTTTGAAAATGGAAAGCGTGGGTGGTATCAGGAGGATGTTAGATATGAATTCATGAGACTGCTATTCGTTTGACCAATGACCTGTGGCCACATAAATATATCGTTGAGAGGCCGGGCCATGTAATAATTCGATGGAGCGATAACTGAGCTCGAACAACTCGGTAACCCAGATTCGACTAGGCTAAAACTTTAAAATGTATCCCGCCGAAGTTTCCCGTGCCCAATTTCTATATTGTCGAATTGTCATACTTAATGATCGACCCCTGAACAATTTTTAAGAATTGCTTATTTTTGCGCACGATTAGAAGAACCTTGCTTTGAGATCGTAGAAAATAAATTTGTACTTGAAGAAGTATGTAAAATTGATTTAAAGAAATAAGCAATATTAAAAAATATAACAGTAGTGAATTTCACTACATGAGATCATATTGCCCCTCGTGTTGCTATGGCAATGTATCACCGGTACTCCGGGATCAAATAAACGAAAGACCGCGTCAGGAATCAAACAGGGACCACCGTACCGTACTTAGGAGATGCTAGTGATTAATTGTTTCGATGGGTTAAAGAAATACTTTAAATTTCTCGACGATTATAAATATAAACTTAAAAATAGTGTGATGGTTAACTTGGCCTTTCTTGGTCTCGTGACCAATAAGGGGACACAGACTACAACAGATGAATTGAATAACGAATTATTATTTTTCAAAATTCTAGCACGTACACATATGTAATACCATGCTTCACAAGGATTTTGCTTTACAATACGCCTTATTCATTTGCAAAACTATACACAATAAAAAACTGAAACTAACATTAATGTAAAATTAATTATACAAATTAGACGAATAGCGCATTACGAAAAAAATCTTTTACATTGAATCCACAGATAGGGATAAGCAAAATCTATGGTTTTTTTATGACAATTGTTAGTTTTACAATTTATCTATTTTTGTTTTTGTAGGTATTATTTAATAACAGTTGGTTGGTTGGATTATTTTTCAGATAATAATACCAACGGCTCTTAATACAGTTGAAGTTAAGATTATACATCATAACAGTTATGAAATCGCAACGCATTTGTGTAAAAATTTACATTGCTTATGGGTTTGATTTTTTTTTTGTGTCGATTGGGTGCTAGAAAGGATGGTCGACCCGGGTAGCATTCCCGACTGGCTAGCCCGTCTTATGACCCACCGCTCCAAATGCATCGACAATCTCGATTATTCTTGCCCTTAGTCTCTCCTCTAGATGGATATGAGCGATTATTAATTTTTAATTGGACGCGTTGTATAATGCTATATATACCCTGTCGATTTTTTTATTTGCTATTACGAGTGGTATTGTTCCACTTGCCGAACAAGCGAATGCTAAACGGCGGAACGGGGTGCTAATGGCGATACTTTCCCGGATGCGGGCAAGCTGGGGAAAAGCATTGTTGGGTAGGGGGCGCTGCAGGCTGTTTGGTGTTCGCGATCAGAGGATGTTTCGGGAAACGTCGCGCGCGCCTCCGACGAAAGATAAGATGCTCGACTACCCATTGTAGGCCAGTCGGTGTTTGCAAACTGTTGCGGTTCGACGGTCCCGTGTTCGATTCCCGGCTAGGACTTTCGTGTCTCTCAGGCATTTTTGAAGCAACAAGTGGAGTACAGAATCTACACAATCGCTTGGCAGGAAAAAATATTGACTCACTCCAGAGGAGTGCCCTGGAAATTATGCCTAGCCTAGGCTTCCTACCATTGTTAGGATTATTTAACGTGGACCAGACAACAGGCAATACAGCACACACTTAGCTTTGCGAATGATACGTACATTCGTAATTAATTTTTGTCCAAACTTCAGTTTTTTTTGTCGCATGAAAATATGAGATTTTCCACTGTGACTTGGAAAGTTCAGTTGATATATTGAGTCGCGGAAGGAGTGGCTGTTACATTTGATATTTTTGTAGTACATGAAAGGCGATGTTAGATAGGCAACTAACCACTAAGGAGCGGTAGCTGTGAAATCCTTCTGTGAGGGTGGTGGGGGCTGGACAGGTATATGTGTATCTCTGATACTAGGTAAGGTACGCAAATACGGTCCCTATCTCTGTCGGCATCTTAAATTAAGTGATGTCAAATAGGTCTGCTAATATGTCGGGTAAATGACGCTCCTTGTGTGCTGAGGGTTAAAAAAATTATTGCTCTCTGTAACGTGATGGTTTCTTTGACTTGACGTGTTCGGAGACGTGTCAAGTCCATTTAGTCATCAAGTCACATCTGACAGACTTCTAAAAAATAAGTCGGGTCAGATGTGAAACTATGAATGTAGGATCGAAATGTTTCTTGGAAAATTGTACAGCTTACAATCACAAAAGAAACATGAGTTAGAAAGGCTGATTGATCAATTTTAATGGCATACTAGGGGAAAAGAAGGTGCGGGGCGGTCTCTGGTTCGATTTCCGGCGAAGGCTCTCGTTTATTCGATTCAAATGTGCCACGTGTATTGCCATAGCGTCACAAGGGGTACAGAATATCTTGTTGTGATTATTGTAGTAAAATCTCTAAGCAGGCTCGTGTGAGTCGTGCTTAACATTTGACTATTGTATGTATATTAGGCCATGCAGTGGTGTAGTGATGCTGCGCTATATTTAAGTGACCACTCATTGGTTGCTGCCCTTTGAACGGGATCGGATCTCTTACTTCCAAAATGTTGGCTTTCCCGCCATTCATGAAGTGAGGTAGTGCTGTGAGTGATTGCCTGCTGTCACGGGGTCAGCATCTTGCTTGTCTCATCACTGGAATGAAATAGTGGATTCGGCATGACTATTATAAATTGTAAATGCCTATTGGGATATTTTCTTCGTGGGGCTATCGCGGATGATTCGTGATCATGACTACATCGCTGTCTGTTACTCTGTCGTTTGCTCACTGCTTTTTACCAGAAAATTGTTTGGATTCCAACTATACTTTTTTGTTTTAGCCTGTTAGGAGATTTTATTTCTTGAAATTTCGGACTAACTAACTTCTGAACTAATGATATCCGACGTGTCAATGTACAGGCACGGGTCCCACGGCTTTACCTCCATTCCGAAGGAAAGGCATGTGAATAAAAAAATGGAGGAAGTGTCTTTTGGGAATTGAACCAGCGATCACGAGCATGAAAGAGTCGAACAAGCTAACCGCTGTCGCCGCACTCACCGGTACCTCTTCAATATCGTTGAATTTACTGTAGGATTGCGACAAAAAAAAATATATGTCGGCTAGGGCGGTTCCCCCACCTACCCGTGTAGCTGAGAACGGCATCTGGTCAGACAGTTACAAGATGTACGCACGCTTGTTTGTGCAGATAACACGTATCGATCAATTAATCCGGGTCCCCCGCTACGAATATAGGATCCATCGTACACAGACGGCGTTCCTTTGAGCCACTTGCTAAAGCCGATGCCGAATCTCATCATAACCGTATGTGTGGTTGAATAGGGCAATGGGGAATATATCGCGCGTTTTTTTGCTAACACATTTTTCTGTGCTTTTCCAACTGATACCTGCTCTTAACAGTTAACACGCTATCCCTGGTGGGTGACGTATTGGGGCTACATCCCGCAAAGAGTAGTAAGGTTAGAGATCACGTGGCTGTTTCACTTAAAACTTGCGTTTTATTATTCTATTTATATTTTTAGTTGAGGAGACCTACTAACGTTTCTGTCTGACAACCAATAGGCTACAGGTAGCCACCTGGTGGTTTGGCCTAACCTAGGCTTCTGAGTTATGACCTAGTTAGTTATCTTTAGCGTTCTCCTGACAACGTACAGGGACGGCTCACACAGATTTACTTTCAATCCGAAGGAAGACCGTAGTACGAATTTATTTCACCAGAACAAATTCCGGATGTAACGGTTCCTTTCATTTTATGGAGGCACTACAAACGTCATCGGTCCTTTCTTTGCGGAGGAACGTGAACGAGTTCCTTTTCAAAAGTTCAAAAGGAACATAACCAACCATGGACAGACAGTGTATGCAATTAATACAAGTATAATCGTACCACTTTGACCTCTTACTAGCCCATATATTCGGTTCGATAATTATTTGCTTTGGGAGAGCCGAAATAAATGCAGAAATCCGTACGCCATCGATAAACCATAAACCTTGCGGGGGATATCTATAGGCGTTGCCCTAAAAACATCGGCAAACATAACATGAAAATCGTATTAGCTATACAGAGTGTATATGGGATATTCTTGTATAGGCAAGTGTTATATTAGGGCAGCATAAATTTAGCGCTCTTGCTTACTTTGTATAATTATCCAGAGGCTTGGACGAAAAAGTCAAAGAAATGAAAAGACAGATATTGGAATCTGTTGAACAACAAAAATAGTTTATTCAATGCTCAAATAATAATTCATTTAATAAACAAAATCGATGGTAAACCTTCTTTATACATTAAAAAGTGCGGTCTTCATAGCTCAGGCAGAAGAGTATTGATCGAATCTCTTTGATTTTTTTTACCCCTCATGTAGCTATAGCCATGTGTGAGAGGCACATTTTCACCAGTATCCCGGAATCGAATAAACGAGATCCCGCGCCGGGAATCGAACCCGGGGACGCCGAAACCGCCGTCGGTTGCAATACCGACGGGGCTAGACGGAGATCTCATCGTCAATTACAAAATAAAAATGGTTGACACCATTGGAGACACTAGTGACGATCGTGACATCATATCAAATGACCGCTGACGTCAATGTGATTTCCAACCAATTAATGCGTTTAAAATAGGATCACGAAGACAGTCGGCGAGATCAGTAAGAGAAAAGAAAAATCTATGTTATTGTTGTTCGTGGTTATCGCTAAACTCGTATCGTTACGCTTGACTTTTTTAAAATGCGATTCCGAAACGATTAAGCCGAGATTGTTGTTTACATAACGAATCTTGTTCGGTGCATTTAGGAGGTGTGTCTTTGATAACGATGGCCTAATTCGGCTTATCTGAATTTGTAAATTCGTCTTATCTGCACTATACCGTGTTTTTTGGTATTACTTTGATTATCTGGATTACGGAGTCACCTAGATTTGCCTTATAATTGGGAATAGGTTTTTTATTAAACTTTTCGTCCTCAGTGAAATGGCAAGGGTTTTCGAACCTTTAAGTGTAATTTTTCAAATGTATAGTCTCGTTGTGGAGATTTTTTTTTATTCTTTCATCAGCGAATAACATGAAGTGGTACATAGTTGAATAAGTATACTCGAGTATTTACAAAAACACACTATGGTATTGTTAGACGCGATTGAAGTGTGCCCTCGTGTTGCTGTGGCAATATGTAAGGGCACACGTGTAATATTTAGATGAAGTCAAATGAAATCTATTTTCAGGTTTTAGTATGACCCCTGAAAAAATAACCTCGTAGTCGGTCTTTGTGTATTAGGTGCTTGACTTTCAGTATGAGTCATCCAGCAATTGTACATCCACTTTATTTTTAATTGGGAAAATCGTTTCGTCGTAACAGCCAACGTAATAGTTGATCGTTAAAATTACGAAAAACAATTTCGCTAAAACAAAATTCGATCATTTTCGTTCCGGTCAAGCTAGAGTCTAATCTTGGCCTGCAATTAGTGTACTGTAGGTTCCGTGAAAACAGTTTCAGTTGTTGTTAGTCATGCGTTTCTTTAAAAATAAATTTGTTTGTGGGAGTGCATTTCAATGAGGCACACTGTGTCAAACTCATTGTGGTATCGTGTGTTCGGTGTATGATTGCGAAACAGAAAGCCCGGTTTCCCGTTGCCAATTTCCATTGAGAAATTTGATTCATTCTGAGCGAGTTCTTCTCGCCTGATGCAGATCTGGTTTTGGTAAAGCTTTTATTTTTGCCAGAAATTCAACACCGCCCCGAACCACTGTCGACTTAGCAGCTGACTCATACGTTATAGTTTATTTTTTAGTCGAATTTGCATGTTGCTGCCTTATGGCAATGTCTGATTGAACTAGTTTGCGAAACGTAATGTCTGGGCCAGGGGCGGTTCATGGACTCATTCCTATTTGCAAGCATTAAAATATATTTAGAGGGTGAAGTAGAAAAGAAAACAACCTAAGGGATTAATATAAGTGAAAATGAATATTACCACTCGAAGAATGGGGGAGAATAAAAAATTGAGTATTGAGAATAAAAGTTAGGGAAAACAAAAATGAGACAATTAAGAATAAAAAGGAGAAGCATTAATAATAAAAATAGGAGTGCTCTAAGAATAAAAATCGGAGCATTTAAAAAAAAAAAAAATGTGGGAGCATTGAGAATAAAAATAAGGGAGCATTGAAAATACGTACGTACCGATGGCTCAGTGGGTATGGCGACATCCTACGAAGCGGACGGTCCCGTGTTCGATTCCCGGCGCAAACTTTCGTTTATTCGTTAGCCTGGGTGCTGGCGTCACCCCTGAGCTTCCATTAGGGAGTCCAGAGCTTAAGGGTGGATCCTGCAGCCTGGCTATTCCAGCTGCC
>JAUJYS010006103.1:0-10556 GCA_033995665.1 Melogona broelemanni | reverse complement strand
GCGGGTGGTCCCGGGTTCGATTCCCGGCGCAGGCTTTCGTTTATTCGATCCTGTGGTACTGGCGTCACCCCTGAGCTGAATTCAATTAGGGAGTCCAGAGCTTAGGGGTGGATCCTGCAGTCTGGCTATTCCAGCTGCCAATCCCCTTCCCTTCCCTGCCTCTTACATATCTCCATTGAGACACAAGGGTGCAGTTATCCTGTAATGCACTAAGCACTACGGTAATTTAAAAAAAAAACTGCGCGAAAGAAATAAGAGAAGAGCGCGCACAGCGCCAATTGGAAAAAATATTAATGATAACTAGTGATTGTCAAAACTACCTCTGACTGTGTTCCAAAAAAAAAGGACACTCAGGGTACAACTTAATGAATGTTAACTCAATTTAGATACAAAACAGCAACCCTACCTGAAAATATTTCTCAACTCCTCCAGCTCCACCTGGTGGTTGGCGATCTGCTGGCGCATTGACTGCAGTTGCGCCTCTTTAGCGGCCATCTCCGCCTGGTGTTGATTATCGGCATCCCTCGCGGTCTGTCTCGAGGTGTCGATTTCATCTTGGTGATCGAGGGTGGCGGATTCCATTTCCAGCTTGTAGCATTCTCTGGCTGCCAATAACGCCTCGTGGTGGCTGTCGAGCTGCTCTTGCATGTCCCGCTGGTTGGCATTGATCTTGGCTTCGTGCTCTTCAGCGAATTGGTGAAAAGTGAGCTTGTGATGATCTTTGATGTCGTCCAGCACGGCCCGCCACTGTGTTTCGGCGTCAACCATTTGAGTCCTGCGAATAGAGTTGTCAGAGCCAAAAATATAGGGAAATCTGTTCCGAAGTTATTCTGAGGAGGCTGTTCTGAATAGTTAACAACTAAATTCAATATGAATGAACACCAAAGAGCTGCGGACAAGTCTAATTGTGCTTATTTTACTTTTACCAACCCGTGGAGACAACTAACCATGTTTCATAGGTCTGGTTTTAGATCCTATGACATGTAACTATAGCGTTTTTTAACAACTGCAACACGAATTTAACATTTGATGCAAACACGTAATCTCGTTCATCGTTTCTTGTCTCAGTTCGGCGAACTATTTTATTTGAGTCTCTTGTGTCATCCATGTTTCTACGCATTTTTTTAACCTTGGATTACATCGGATATGAACATTTTAATCTGCTTGGACGCGCTAAATTATCCTTGCAAATCGTTTTATGAAAGAACACAAATCAGCAAAAATACCCTCTCGACATAACGGCCACAGAACATGTTCTTCCCAAATGTCATCGATATTTGAACAAGAATTAAAAAAAAAATGTGTAAGCAACTCGTGTTGCTTAAAGATAGAGCATATACAGCGCGTAATTTAAAAATATATATTCGAGTAACATCGCGAAAGAAATAAGGAAAAACACGCACAGCGCGAATTTATAAAAAATATTAATAACAACAAGTGCAAAACACAAAAGACAAAAGTGCCTCTGACTGTGTGCTATCCAAAAAAAAGGACATTTTAAGCGAATGGAGGTCTAGTGAACAGTCGAAAATGGAGGAGAAAATTTGGATACAAAACAGCAACCCTACCAGTGAAGATTTGTCAATCCCTCCAGCTCCACCTGGTGGTTGGCGACCTGATCGCGAAGGGATTGTATTAGAGCAACTTTAGCCGCCATCTCCGCATCGGACTTTTCCAGGGCCACCTGGCGTTGATTGTTAGCCCACCTCGCGGCTTTTCTCAGAGTGTCTATTTTTTCTTGGAGGTCGATGGCGCCGGCCTTTATTTTCGAACTGTGACGTTCTTCGGCCGCTGCTAATGCCACCTGGTGGCTGGCTTGCTGTTCTTGCAGCTGCTTTTGCAGGATCCTCTTGGTAGTATCCATCTCAGCTTTGTGCTTTTCAGCAAGGTGGTCAAGTGCGGCCTGGTGTTTAGCTTTGGTTTCGTCCAACGCAGCCCTCCCCTGAGTCTCGGCATCAACCATTTGAGTCCTGTGAATCAATATTTTAATTTTTTGGAAATCTATGATCGTTATCACTGAAGTGAATATCGCGACAGGAGATTTTGTACCCCTCTAATCGTCTCGAAAGAGCAGATTGTGGAGGGGCACATTTTCACCAGTGTCTGGGAATCGAATAACGAAAGCCCGAACCGGGAATAGAACCCGGGATCGCCGCAAACATGGCGGATGCTCTACCATTGCGTTACGGCGACCGCACAATTAAAAACAAAATTTAACATGAAAAATCAAAAATAAGGTGTTTATCCGACATTCGATATCCCGGCAAGTTAAGAAAAAAGCGCGCAGCGCTAATTAAAAAAAAAATATTAAAAATTACTTGTAAATGACAAAATTCCTCTGACTGTTTACAATAAAAAAGGACATTTTAGGTGAATTTAGACGGCATCTTAGTCTGGAGAACAGTCAAAAACAGAGGATCCATTTGGATACAAAAGAGCAATCCTACCTGTGAAGATTTCTCAGCCCTTCCAGCTCCACCTGGTGGTTGGCGATATGATCGCGAAGGGATTGTAAGAGCGCCTCTTTGGCGGCTATCTCCGTTTCGAACATCTGCAGGGCTACCTGGTGTTGAGATTCAGCAGTTTCACACTGAGCTCGGTACCGCTCCTCAGCCTCCGCCAGGGCAGCATTGCAGCCAGCGATTTGGACCATTATTTGCTGGTTTGAGTCCTGGTCGGCCATTTGTTTTTCCCGGGCATTACTGAGCTCCACCTCCAGGGAGGAAATCTTCTGCTGTAGATCGTGACAGGACTGGGCGTGGATTTTCTTTTCAGCCACATGTTTGGCAACTGTCTCCACCAAATCAGTCTGTCGACTATTGATCTCCTGGCGTAGGGTTTGCAGCGCCACCTCCTTGGCATTGAGCACGGTTTGGTGCTGTACCTGGAGCGCGTGCAGCGCCACATGATGTTTCTTTTCAACCTCCTCCAAAACCGTTTTCTGCTTCTTATGCACTTTCTCCATGGCGGCTGCGATGCCATACATTTTTCTTTCTACAGTTTCACGGCGTCGAAGGTCTTCCACCATCAGCGCCTGATGCTGGGTTCTAGCTGCATTGAGCTCCTCCTGGAGGCTGGCAATCTTTAGTTGAGATTCTTTGTAGGCTTTCTGATGAGCCACCAGATGAGACTGGTGCACCGCGCTCACGTTGGTTAGTACTGTCTGGTGGTCGGCTGCCTGTTTGCGCAGTGTCTGGGCATTGTCCTCCAAATCACGTTTGTGTTTTTCGGTGGCCGATTTCAGCGCCGTCTGGTGATTGGAGGCCTGAATCTTCAACTCTTTAATGGCCAATTCCTTGACCTCCAAGTCACGCTTGTATTTTTTAGTTGCCGATTTAAGTGCTATCTGGTAATTGGAGGCGATGGCTAATTCCTTGGCCTCCAAGTTGGTCTTGAATGTCTCTGCGGACGACTTCAACCATTCCTGGTGGCGGGAAGCGTCAGCGCGCAACAGGCTACAAACCTGCTCTTTGACTGCTAATTCCGCCTGGTGCTTTTTGATTAGTTCATCCTGTTTGCTTTTACAATTGGCGAGTTCCTTCTCCATTGTCTGGTAGGTCTTCTGGTGTTCGTTCACCATCTTCTTGTGCCCCTCCTTGGCATAGCTCAGGGCCACTTGCAAGCCTGTAACCTCCTCAGTCTTACTTTGGAGTTTCTCACAGGCCGCCCTATGTTCCTCTTTGGTAGTTTCGAGCGCCCGCTGGTGAGCAGTCTGCCGGACCATTTTCATTTGGCGCTCCAGTTTGGCTTCCTCGAATTTGAACTTGACATCCGTGATCTCCTTAGCCAAGGTACGGATGGTGGTGTCTTTAACGCGTCCTTCTTCTTCCAACTTTTCAATGGCCGCTTTGCCATTGTTAATCTTATCGACCAGGGTCTGATGATTCGCATCTTCGGCCGCCAATTTACCGGTCAGGACCATCACCTGCTCCTGAAAGGAGAGAGACGTGGCCTTCCAACTGGCGACCTCTTCAAGCAGTCCCCTTCGACAAGCATCTTTGGCGGCCATCTCGATGGAATGACGGTGATCTCCTGACTTTAGAGATGCCTTCAGGTTGTCGATTTCAGTGTGCAAGGAAGACTTCTCAGACCCTGTGCCGCAGTCCATTGGACTTAGAGTGGAGTCCTCTTTGGAACCGGTCTTGTTTTCCTCCTTGGCCAACTGGAGCGCCAGCTGCAACTCGCTGTTCTGACGAGTCAGTTGGGCGAGCGCCACTTGGTGGGATTCAAACTCTGTTTGTATGTTCAATGGGGCTACCAACGGGGCGTTGTTCTGCTGCACTTCGCAATTTGTGTCCTCGGCGCTGATCGCTTGGTCCAGGATTAGCTTCATCGAGTGGTTGATACGTGCCAATTGCTCGTTGGCGCGATCCAAATTGTCAGCCCGCTTGGTCTATTAGAGGGAGAGAGAGGGTGAAGAGAACAGAAAGTAAGAACAACATTTCATTTGGTTTTTAATTTGTTTTGAAGTATTGTATTGGTGACGATTTGTTAATTTGTTAAATCCTTCGTGTCGTCTCCGGACCCCGACCCTCGATTTCCCGACACCTGGTGACTTCAGGAAGCAGAAGCCCCCGAGTTTTCTTGGCAGAATACAGAGGTGGTTTGTCATTGCCTTCCCCCGCGCAGTACCACGAGCCAACCAAACGATCGGCTGCGCTGGGAATCGAACCCAGATCCGCTGGTTGGTGAGTTAGCACGCTACCTCTCGGCCACAGCGGTGACGTTTTAGCACGTCTAAATTCGATTTTTTCAACAAAAAATGTAGATAATAATAACAAAAAATGTAAATAATAAATGCAGATTAATTAAGGTAGTCTAAAGGTAGATAAGAGTGCCACGATTGTGCATGATTTTGAAAACATGTAACACGTATAGATAACAAAAGAGCGCGAGATTTTTTTAAAGATTTTTAAATTGAACGATTATGAACAAAAAAAATTTTTTTTTTTATATCACCGTAACGCCTAGTGCACTACAGGATTACTGCACCCTCGTGTCTCTGTGAAGATATGTGAGGGGCAGGGAAGGGAAGGGGGATGGCAGCTGGAATAGCTAGACTGCAGGATCCACCCCTAAGCTCTGGACTCCCTAATGAAAGCTCAGGGGTGACGCCATAACCCCCAGTAACGAATAAACGAAAGCCTGCGCCGGGAATCAAACCCGGGACCGTCGGCTTCGTAGGAGATCGCCATACCCACTGAGCCATCGGTACGTATAAATATAACAGCGTAAAAAAGAACGCCGTGATTTTGCTTTTTTAAATGTAACATTTAATTGTTGAAAAGAACGCGCACAGCGACACGATATTTTTTAATGTAACAATTATGCTAGGAAAAAGCGCGCGCTACACGAACTTTCTAAAAATTGCAAAGAAAAAATAAAAACAATGAAAAACTTTGTGAAAAAAATATTTTTCCTGACTTTTATTGACTTTCCAGATGGGTATTAACCTTTCCAAATAAAAACTGTTACGTAAGTGCGGGCCTACCTCGACGTCGGCGGCTGCCTTCCAATGGTCGAGTTTCTTCTCCTTCTCAGTGAGCGCCACCTGCTGGCTCAGAATGATCGCGTTGAGCTCAATGGTAGTCGTCTTGAGCTGGTCGATGGCGTCGTTGAACGCGTCCCGTCGCTGCCCAACTTTGATGTTGCGATCGCGAAGCTCTTTGGAGTGCTGCATCTTTAACGCTACGTTCGCTCTGCCACGAAAAAAAAAATAAACACGCACATTCAAATTACTAGAACAGCCAAACAGTAAACCACTCATAACACTATTTCTTTAAAGGCTTTAGGCCCAATAAAAAGAATACCAAAATGGTTTTCGCAATAAATTGAGCAAAATACGATACAAAATAAATTGAGCAAAATACACGATAAGAATCGTGTGGAACCCTCCTGTGGAGTATAAAAATAAGGAAATTAAAAAGATTGAAATAGTTCATTTAGTTCCAAGTAGTGTAGCTATGTTTTTACCAAGTTTCAAATCATTTGGTTAATTTTTGCTTAATTTATAGCGAAAACCATTTTGGTACTATTTTTATTTTGTCATACTGTATATTTTTTAATTGTATCGTATTTAATTGTGTTACGTCCAGTTTAAAATTGTCCAGCGATTCGAGGCACAGTCAGCCAACAAAAAACACTTCTAAAATGCAACAAAAACACTCCTAAACTAAAGAAAGACAATCTAAGCGAAAATGCAGAAAGCCTGATTTTCCAAAAAAACATTTTGGAGATCTGGCAAAAAAATTGAGTTTAGTTGCATTTTATTTGTCATTACTTATTTGCTCTTACATTGCAATTTTACCACAAATCAATCAATTTGTTATGCCGTCAACACTCCAGCGAATTTCACCTTTTTTTTATTTGCATCAACGACTGAAAAAGTGTACAGGCAGTTAGTATTTATACATTAAAATAGGAAATGTCAGTCGCAATTTCTGTGCGCCCTCGTGTTGCTGTAGCAATATGTGAGGGCACACCATTAAAACGAAAACAATTTTAGGCATACTGCGGTCGGTCCACTTTATATGGATGCAGATGAGATCGTCATTGCTGTGCCATTATTGGTATTTTACTCTCATGTCTTAAGGACTAAGTAACATCCTTAAGGAGAAACAAAGATGGGAAAAAAAAAATCTTTGTGATTTATCTTCTTAGCAACCTTCAAACATATTGCCAGAATGCTCCGGCGCGGCAATTACCTCATCTAAATATAAATCTAAATCTAGTTAATTAAAAGTTGGCTAGAAAGTTATGTTTGATGTTTTATTTCGTAAGAAAAACGCTTTAGCAAAAAAAAATAGATTGGCACAGGAATTTGGAATGACTTAACAATGTAGAAACACATCTGAAAATTTTTGGTTTTGGGATTTGAAATTTATATATTGACTCTGATTGGACCCCCAAATGAAATTAAAACATCCGAAACGAATTTATTTCTATTTGAAACTTACTCTTGCAGGCCGACAATTTCTTTTTCCTTTTCGGTTGCTTTCGCCTAACAGAATGAAAAAATATAATTAATTTTTTCGTTCCTAATTTTTTTTTTAATTTTTTCGTTACTAATTTTTTAAAGTTTCCTTAAGTTTTTCGTTCCTATTTTTTTAAAATCATTGATTGTCAATCAATAAATTGAATATCACTGCAGGAGATTCAATGCTCCTACAATCTCTTCGAAAGGGCATTTTTTATAAAGAGGCATATTTTCACCAGTGCCTCGGGATTGAATAACGAAAGCGGCAAGCCAGAGGAAATCCCGGGAATCGAACCAGCGATCGCCGCACCACAGGTGGATGTACCACTCAAATAAAAACGAACACAACACTGCCCACGGTCCATTCAAAAACTATCCACACGCCCATCAAAACGGAAACACAAAATATTAAGACATACTTTGAGCGCCATTATTTCAGCTTGCAGGGCGGCGGAGGACCGACCGGAAGTGACGTCATCCAGTTCGAAGTGGAGTATGTTCACGGTTTTCTTGATGCTGATGATGCCGCGACACTTGGGGCAGATTATTTTGGCGCGCAGCCAGTCCTGCAGGCAGTTCCGATGGAACATGTGACCGCAACGGGTGGCCGACACTTCCCGGTCGCCGGAAGTGGCCATACCGGTCCGGCAGTCGGTTTGGTAAGGTCCGCTGCTCCGACCCGACACCAGCGCCCGGGAACAGACGGCGCACTTTCCGATCATGTCGTGGCTGTGCCTGGAGGATACAAAAAGGTGAACGGTAAGATAATTATTAATTCAGGATTCATACTAAAAACTGAGATTCAGATTCCCAAAATAAAAATACAGTCGTCAGACGTCTCTCCTGACCAAAAAGTGGCGGTTTTATTTAATATTTTATTAAGCTTTCCAGAAAATATTGTAAGTAACATAAAGAAAAGAATGCGCGGCGGACGATTGTTTAAAATAAAGTAAATTTTTAATGGAGCGAGATTTTTCTTAATTCACAGTTCAATTCAGTGTATAACATTACAGGAGCCGTTTAGTCCAGTCGGTAATGCTTCCGACTACGGTGCGGACTCGATTCCCGGAAGAGGCTCTCGTTTATTCGATGAGCTGGGGTACTGGTGTCACCCCTGAGAGTCCATTAGGGAGTCCAGAGCTTAGGGGTGGATTCTTCAGCCTGGCTATACCAGCTGCCATTAACCTTCCCAGCTATTTTAGCTGAAAGACAATGAATACATAATTCGTATTTTGTATTGTCGCAGTCACTCATCATCGCACTCTCCATAGAGACACGAGGGTGCAGTAATCCTGTTGTGATTAGCACTACGGTGATTTAAAAAAAAATGTACCCCTCGTGTTGCTGCATCAATCTGTGAGTGGCACATTTTCACCAGTACCACAGGATCAAACAAACGATAGCCCGCGCCGGGAATCGAACCCCGGACCGCCCGCACCGCAGTCAGTTACCATACAGACTGGGCTAGACGGTCGCATTTTCTTTTATAGAAAATCACAAAAATATAAATTTTGTTGAATATTTTCCCCCGACATGGTTACTACATACGACATATATACATACAAAAAAATTTCCGCTTCAAGAAACACAGTTATATTTTCGATTTCCTGTTTCTTACAGCGGAACAGAGCGGAGGAGTAAAACACTAAAAACTTTAACCACGGACTTGCTAAAGTTTTGAAAAATAAGGATGCCCAACTCTGCGTGAAACAGCTAGGTCTATTCAAATTTTTCTGCTTAGTGCTTGGAGTCTCGCTAATTCAATCGTATTTACCCCAGTCTGTCCTGGGTTTTATGGTTCTTTGATTTTTAATTTCTTGCTTTCAGGTGACCTAGCTGGTTTCCTTCGACTTAAATGAGAAGCATCAGGACTGTGTTAGATGACATTTGACATCTAGTTCTGCCCTTTGACTTCCCTGGAACGTTTAGTTTCCCTCGCCTACTTCGCTGCTTGGAGCGTGAGAAACCTTCCCCATCCAAACAAAGAGCAATTTCAACTCGCCAACACTTGCAACAATAGCCATTAAATTGGCATGTTATGACTCACCCTAAACGGTCAGTCTGTACTGTAGGTCACCATATATATATTTTTTTAAATTCCAATTAACAGAACTCGTTTTATCCCTTTAAGTACTCCTGCTACTTGTTTATTGTTTAGTTTATTGGTGGGAGACGTGGTCAAAATTAATATACCTGACGCACATTTCTTCAGCTGAATAATCGATGGGCTCGCTCAAAAACGTGGACTCAAGACGTGGACATTTATAAGGTGTCGTTTATCATGGACCAAATCCCCCGCGAAAGATCGCAACTTGTATTTACGCTTCTACAATAAAATGTGTCGTTGACATAAGAGGAAATACGGTTCATACTTACGTAGATAAACTGGCTTAGTGTTGTCACTGCTGGAAATTCACTGGCAATCTCCCGAAAACACTCAAAAACCAAGAAATCGGGAGTCACGATAACCTACGAAACACTACATGACAGCCATTTTGGAAATTTTTCCGACGATGCAAAGACGCTTCGCCAGGTGGCAGCACTGATTGGCGGTCTTTTCAAACCGGACATGATGCACATAATACAGGGGGCATCTGACGACGAAAATATTAAAACACAAGATAAATTAATTTGATATTGTGGGGAAAAAAACTTATCTGTTACTTTTTTAAGTCACGCATATATGGAGATCAGAACGGCATAATGACATTCGCTGGTCAGCGTTCCTAGTTTCAGCACAATACAATACAACTATTGTCAAACAGAACACAAAAATAACGCGAAGCTGAGTATTTTCATCGAAATAGTGCACATTTTTGAAAATTTAATAGCGGTCCAACAATTATTAATCTACAATCTATTATTTCGAACAAGCCTCTTTCAAATGACAACGGTAAGCCAGATTATGTACATTGATATACAATAGTATACTTAAAAATAAAATAATATACTTTAAAATTATATCGATCCTTTAAATCTTAATGAATATATTGCACACGCCGAAATGATTTTTTTTTTTATTTACAGAGCTCATATTCTGTATAACATTCACGATAAAAAAATGATGATGTGTAGAACTCGAGAAGACAGATGATAGCTAAAATGTACTTTCAAGATAAATGTGGTAATACTTTCTACCACAAGTTGAGAGTTTAGACGTTATCATTTTCAACTTAAGGTATAAAGTATAATCATATTTAGTTTGAAAGTACAATTCACAATAAGATGCAAAACGAATAGAGAAATGGGTTCGGTACAGCGCCGAAAAATGAATTCTATGTAATAAGATGCAAAACATTTACCAGATTCGGGCTAAATATAAATTACAGCGTAAAAAAGACATACAAATATATTTATAGAAAAATAGGACTTTCACTGTGATGCTAAAATCGTGAAAAATATAAAAAATGTGAATGTGTACATTTTTTAAACAAATTGTTGATAGTGGACAACGACACTGCCAGGGGCGGACTGGCCCGGGCATATGGGCGGAAAAACTTGTACGAACCGGCGGCTCAGTGGGTATGGGGACATGCTACGAAGCCAACGGTCCCGGGTTCGATTCCCGGCGCAGGCTTTC
>JAUJYS010006102.1:0-10556 GCA_033995665.1 Melogona broelemanni | reverse complement strand
CAATTCACGTGCTGCTGTAATTTGCGCGCTTCAGCTGCATTCGCCGCGATTATTCGCCTAGTGAAATACTGGCTTAAAGGACTAAGTAAATGCCACACTGACTGCACGTCCTATTGGAAACTGTGTATGACAATGTGTCCACGGCGATGGTGGATTCGGAGCTATGTGGGATAGGAATGCAATTATTAAAAAAAGGGAAAAGATAAAACCAATCTGGTGAGTTGTATAGGCTCGGCGCGCGCGTCAGAAAGCAAATAAATAAATAACTCATAAATAGGTCACTATTAAACGTGTGGGCGCGACCTTCTACACACGTTGCAAATGTCGGTTCGGTCCAAAAGCAAAATAAGTCGTACAGGGGTTCGACAAAATAATGGAAACAGATCTGCTTGTCCGCCTTACAGGCCAGTTTCCATTATTTTGTCCAATCCCCGTATGTGTTGTTGTTGCTGGCCGGTATAAACGTGTCCTTGTAACATCATCCACGATTGCCAGATTTCGGTCAACTGAAATTGTGCGTGACCGGGTACAATAAAACATGGCTGTCAATCTCGGCAAATAAACTGATTATCCGAAAGAAGGAAAAACAATCGGACGCGATTTTCATTTTTCGAACACCGAAAACACAATTTTACCGAATTCATAAATGAAATTGTCGACAACGCCAAGTTGTAAATGAATCGACCAACAAATATAATGATGGAAACTTCTTAGGAGCCGTTGGATAGTAACGATAATTAAGATGATGTGGTCTTCGACCAGAGAAGACGGGGAAACAGCAACTTCCTGGATAACAGATGTTTATTTGGTTATCTTAAATAACAACGTTGTAACTGTAATTTATTTTCTAAGATAACCAAATAAACATCTGTTATCGAGGAAGTTGCCGTTTCCCCGTCTTCTCTGATCGAAAACCACGTCATCTTAATTATCAACCAACAAATGACTGCGCCAGGAATAATACTGTTGGTCTTAGGTGACTTAATTTTAGGCACACCGTTTTACAGTGCACGAAAACATGCTTCCACGAAGCAATTTTTGCAAGCGGCCATCATACGTTACGTGCGTCGGAATCGAGTATATACAAGCGGTGTAGGGTCGACCTTTTTGCCCCCACCATCAATTGGAATGCCCCCCCAACATTCTGCGACACAAGTTGGACCGCAGCCGACGCAACCATTTGTGAATCTCTTTTTCTTCAAGTAGTTACTACTGCGCGCGTGGTCCGTGGGAATGACTGACTTTTACTGGCATTTAAGATGGTTGATTAATGAAGTCAACCGTGGCTTCCACTCCCATGTCGAGATGCTCTTCACTCTGGGAGCCCGTGTGTACAATACTGTATCGCCGTGGGTCGGACAGAAATACGCAGCGGGCAACCTAGCGGCCCCGCTGATTCAGGGGTTGACCCCGAGCCACACCGAACACAACCCCGAACGTACCCACTGTGTTTTTACACCAGGACGATATTTTCCTAGACCGAACCGTGCCGTCGAAATGACTGGACAAAATGTGACCGCAATTTTAAATTTTTCAATATGCCTTTCTGAAATGTTGTTTATATTTTTCACCATAAAATGTCTGATTATCAAATCAATTTTGTAATTTTCTGAGTTGATTCAATTTCAGTTATTAACGAACTCTAACTCATCCATTGATCCCTATGATCTATTCGTACATTCATATTTGGATTGATCACCACAAATCATTCGGGGAAATTAAACTTAAAAATGAGCATTCAGCATGTGCTGAGCTGTTTGTGTAAAGCTGAATTGAACATAACACTTCAGAGTCGGGTGACAAATAAATATTAATTAACGTATACATTTGATGTTACATGTAAACTAAAACTTATATAATTTTTTTAAAAATTAGTTAATCATTTGGAAATATCATATTTTGATAGTGACGGTATCATATTGAACCGTTAACTACTTCAGCAATCGCTTAAAAGCAACCAAGGCGTTCCTTTTAAGATTCTCCTGCTCCGATTTCGAAAAAAAATTTACTTCCCAAAAATCCAGAAGTTTCCTATACCAACCACAGTCCCTAAATTTGCACCATTGTTCGTCAAGAAGTGGTTTGTGTTGGTTGAGGACGTAACGGGCAAAAGTAAAAACGCTAAAATAATGTGCATCGTTTAGACCATCTCGCGATTTTCGCAAAGCATTTGACAAGACCATTTTTCAGTGGACAAATGGCTGCGCGTCATCTCTGCTCACGAATAAACGGAAAACCGACCGTTTATACAAGACAAAGGCGACAAATGAGCGACACGTGTTTTTGGAGGGACGCGAAAAACTACAGGTATTCAAACAACAAAAAAGTTAAACTGCGCAAACGTGAGTATCGTCATACCCTTGATGCCATTCCCATAAAAAAAGCATAGGGAAAAAGGAGGTAATCGTTTGTATTCAAACTCAATCAAAGTCACTGGCTTGTTTACTGAAAAAAATGAATTCGTATCTCAAAAGACATAAAATTAGAAGGCCACCTATGAGTAAATTAATCTCTGAGCACTATTGAGCCTTCTGTCAATTCTGCATGTTATCGACCTATTATTACGAATATATAGCCAGGAAATATGTTTAGGTGTATGACAACATAGCCAACAAGTGGTTCATCCTTGGCATTATCAAGTCATTAAATTCATACATGACATGAAGAACTTGAAAAAATAAAACAAAAATTGCGTCAGTTATATTTACACACGATGGTTCAGTGGACAACCTCCTACGAAGCTGACGGTCCCGGTTTCGATTCCCGGCGCAGACTTTCGTTTATTCGACGAGCCCGTGGTACTGGCGTCACCCCTGAGCTTCCATTAGGGAGTCTAGAGCTTAGGGGTGGATCCTGCAGCCTGACTATTCCAGCTGCCATCCCTCTTCCCTTCCTTTCCCTGCCCCTCGCACATCTCCATAGAGACATGAGGGTGCAGTAATCTTGTAGTGCACTAGGCATTACGGTGATCTAAAATAATAGTAATGTAATTTTGTTGTATTGAAACATTTTTTTTTTTTAATTTTTGCAAAAGAAATAATTTTTAGGTCGCATTTACTAAATTTAATGTCACGAATTGCAACATTGCTGCATTGCTCGAATCTTTGCGCTGTTCACGAGATTCGACAATTTAATAGGAACACTAATCTAATTGATATGGCAAATTCAATTCTTAAACATAATTACATAATGACAAAGTAACCATGCAATAGATCAATAGATAATAATTTGTATGAGTTGTGTGATGAACAATAAATTAAATGTGAATATTTCAATGGCCTCGTGCTCACGAATTAACGATTTATTCTAATTTAACAAGATATAATTTATTTTCAATATTTTGAATCAACGAATGTCAGTAAAAATGTCTATGTTATTTGCAGGTGTTTTAGATAAACTTAAAATTGGCGTCAGAAAAGGCAGAAGATTTTTTTAATTAAAAATATATAATCTTGATTACGGGCGACTTTAATTTAGTACGTATTGCATTTGTAATGCAGGTAGTTTCACAGTAATTATGTCTACTATTTAACGCTAAAGATAAATAATCGTTGTATTTAAATTTTCTGAATTTGTTATATTTCCGTGATACAAAATTTCTGCTATTCATGTTTGTTTTTTTCTGAATTTTTTTCTGCATTGCCAACATTTTTTTACAAATATTTGGATAAAATTCTGAATGAAACCATTTCCTTTTTTAAAAGATTGTGTCACTACGAGTTGTGTCACTACCATGTGTGTACATAATGTGGTAGCACCTGCCGAAATTACAGGAAAATAATGAATCGGAACCACGCACAATTGACCCGTATCAACCTACATTTCACCAGGTTATCCGGAAAGCGGGTCAGGTTCACCTAAGCAAGTTCGTCAGTGCCGACATCCCAATTTCTTGGCGCTAAATATAGCGCCTAGGTGTATACACCCGAATGTATTGAATACAAGGTATGACAATATAGTTCGGTGAATTAGTCTTGATCTGCCATAGCGAAGGATACCCGAGGATGCGGCATCGTACCTTTTGTTGGTGAATCTTAATTTCTTCCAACATGTCAATCGCCTGTTAGTAACGAACAGACAGCTGCACACAAGAACATACATGTTACCGAGGAGCGCATGCCATTCATCCGAAATGGAGAAAATCTTCACGCAGTACACACTTTCCCGTTACTGCATCATTTCCATAAACTTGTTGCAACCTTACATGTGCCTCCATAGACGTTTTGCCCAATTTTGTAACAAAATTAAATGTTCAATCTTTGCACTATTTTGTAACAAAATTTATTGTTCACTCTTTGCACCATTTTGGAACAATGACATGCAACCTGATAACCTGATACTAGCAGATAATTGACCCGTTGGGACAAATTATGGGACTCCTCAATCAAAAAAGGAACGGTGCTACATCCTCTAGAATCCTCAGCAATAACACACACTGACTAATTCCCAAAACTTTATTGTCACACCTTCTAGGGCATAGGTGTATACACCCGAATATATACGCAGCTGACGCAATTCAACCCGGCCGTCCTTCGGATCGCAACCCCAGCAACCCCTTCCCCGTCCCTCTCACCACCACCACCACCACCACCACTGTCGTGGGCTCGTCGTTGGCCTATCTCTTTTTCAACTGTTTTGGCGCGCGATACAATGAACGGTTGTTTGGGACATTTGATGGGACGTTGCAAGTGCGATCTGATTAAAGTATGGCAAGTGGCGGCGCAGTTCACACACACACACACGCTCGAGCGTACAGTGTGCAGCGAAATTTCGCTGATTGGCTTCATATGTTATATATGAAAGTCATTCCGGCGACAGTTATGTCGTGTTGCCGCGCGCGCGCTCTCTTTCCCTGCCATCCTGCTCTCCTCCCCCGCGCTCCATGATTGTCGGGGCTCCTTGCCAATAAGCCAGCGGCACACTCGGGCATCCTGGCTTCGGAATCGTGCGCGGCCAATCTGGGGTCTCCTTTCCGTCGAGACTGAAGTCTCGGCTGGTTTATGATAACGAGACGAGACTAAGTAAAACATGTGTGGTCTCGGCTAGTTTTCTTAATGAGTCACCAATGGCTAAATAAAGTCTTGCCTAAACAAGATTGTACGATTAAAGGTAAGACATAGCTAAGGATCTTATCACATCTCGAAAAAGTGAAACGAATCTCGAATAATCAGATGGCTCTTTGGGTGTCAATGTACAGGACTGGTTATCTCTCTTTTAGTTTTTATTTACTTGATTTTATTAAATAGTTAATTATAAGTTTGATTCAAAATTTTAAAGAATTTTGTTGTATTATATTTTATTATTAATACTTACATCATTTTAATTATTTGTTTTAATTGTCACAGTTGCCGCAGAGCGTTTAAAATATTTGTATTATTATTATTATTTTCTTGACTTTAAAGTTTTTATATTCTATTGTAATGTAAGTTTAGTTTAAGTAAAGTCAAAAGTTAAGTTTTAAAGTTGTGGGTATTATTTCCGTGATATTATGTGCAATTAGTGAAAAAGTGAGCTTTTCTCGGAAACTTCATTGCGTTTGTCATACAGGTAATCTTCTCCACGCCGTAGAGAGCTTCATTATTTGTGGAGAGCGTCTGGGTTGCCCCAGCCAATTGCTTCACCGCACATGCTCTTTTTTATTTTTCGCCTTGTCCCTCTCATCCTCTCATCGAGTGGGAGCACGGCACCAGCATGCATGCAAAGTTTCTTGGCGCCTCGCTAACTCAGATCGCGATTGAGATACTGGCGGAGAGAATCGTACAAAAAGCTATTTGCGGTCTAGAATCAACACTAAATTACCTGGATTAAATTAAAAGAACGCCTATTATTTTATCGAATGACGTCATCTAGCGCGTAACGAAGGAGAAAAAAAGGTGGCGAGTATATTTCTAGCTATGCATGTCTAAGCGGACGTTTATTTTTTTACGCATCTTTACAGTTCGATCGTGCACGTTCATAGTCACGGTTATCCTCGTAGAATATATTTATGATTTATTAAAAAATAAAATCATGTGGAATCAAAGTGGAATCAAAGTGGCGATGGTCAAAGGTAGAAACATGTAATTTGCAAAGTTATTTTCTCGATAACTTTATTCCGATATCTAAAAAAAAAAATAGTTGAGTAGGAAGTGGCGCTAGAAATAAAGCAACGTGCTGCCCCTTATAGAATAGCATATGGCTGAGCATCTCGGCACTGTGTGGTTGCCAACAATTTCCAGCTACCCAATGTAGGTTGTAATTCTTGAACGAAAAAGCAGTTACAGACGAAGTCAATGATTGTCATCGGGGTTATTAATATAGTGTTATGAATTTACAGAACATACATGTTTCTGTAAGCCTGTATAGCCTCCACCTCGGTGTGGCTAAGGGATGGGAAATTTTCCCCGACTAGGGGTGATATCATGTTCCTGTAATTTATTATATGAATATGCTAACAAAAACTAAGTATGCTGAAAATGTATAAATAATTTTTAACACATTAGTACAGTTTATGATAAAATAAATTATATTTTTCTGAAGGCGCTTTTAAAGCTTGATTTTTTTAAAATTCTTTTAACAATCCATCGCCCCAAGTTTGATGTAAGCAATATCTAATTTCCCCAGATATGTTAGTGTGCAGATGTAGAATTAATCATAATGGATTTTTTAAATTCATCGATACGTTCGGAGGTGACCCTCAAGCACTTGTGAGGCTAGTCATATAAATAAATTATTTATCAATCGTAAGACTTCGGTCGACTTCGTCTTTTGCCTGTTTGTTTAATGATCTCATGTTGCTGGTTTCGCAAAAACTAATTCGAACACTGATCACTCGAACACATACACACACATTGACTTTGTTTGTACTGCGACGTATGGCGACTAGCGAAACGAGCTTAGCAAGCCCGTCGGTAGATCACTTGTGCGAATTGATCGCGTATAAACAATTTTAAAAGTTCATCCCTATCGGGGAAAAAACAAGGCGGATTAGTGGACAGTAAATATTTGGCTTGGTCCGCTGTGTTCCGTCCTGTTTGAACAGTAGCCGCAACCGTGACCGCCGTTTGCGCATGCGCGGGTGCGAATCCGCTGCAGTCTTCGGTATTTCAATGTGTGCGCGGTAAGCCAGTTTGCCTGAAGCACGTTTCGATGTTTATCGAGGGTACCGGTCAAAATATGCATTTTAAGGAGGCCGAGCCTTTTCTATTGGGACTCACTCGCCTCAAGGAAAATATCTTCTGAATACCACCGCACTTGCATTCTTACATTATTTCTAACATTTTTTCATACTTCTTACATTCGAGCGTATTCTACAAAACAACTACAATAGCAAAAAAATACAGTTTTCAGACTATGTGTTGGAGATAATATTGGAGGCGCGATGTGGTGTACTCGTTACCGTATTAGACTTCTATGCACGTGACGGCGGGTTCAATTCCCAACTTTTTTTATAGAGAAATCTTAAGTGCGTCTTCATTCAAAAGGGAAATTAAAGCCGTGCTTCCTTTTCTCGGAAAAGATCCCTACCCCGACCTTAAATATATATAAGCCAGTCGAATTAATCAAACCGCGTCCAGGATAAGCTTGGAGAGAAATAGGTTTGGAAGTTTAACTGTGCAAATATTATTACTGTGACGCGAGCGTTTTATTTGGCGATGACTGGTTTAAAATGTCATCTTAATTGCAACCAAAACTTTGAATTAGTCGAATGTTGATAGTTTGACATTAGTTTAACTATTTTTCAACTTAATAATTTTTTACCTACTCGAGTATATGGAGTAGGTGGCACTGAGCTGCTTATGTTATTAATCTGTGTGATGCTTTTTGCCCCATTCCTAAAATATGCGCCCATACCGAACAAACGACAAATAAAAAATTAGCACCATGTGTCACCTACTCACAATCATTAAAATACTTAAACGCCATCTACAATCATCATTACCCTTATTTTACACCGATTCCAGCAAGTCCCCATTTAATGACAATGGCGCCTATTCTGTCAAAAGCTGTCCTCTTTGAAATAGAGCGACAACATATTCGGGCTGTGCAAATAGCGACAGCGTTTTAGTTCCAACGTTTTATCTCCATGTAACAACGCTTGGCACTTAACCCGAGCGACACTTGTGTGTCCTGTCAATTAAATAGTGGATTGGGGGTGGGTGGTGGGGAGGATAGGCCAATTTTTTATTGCCTATGCGAGTGGCTCGATTTTATTGCGCGGATGTTATGCAAATGACTAATGGATTAGTCGGTACATTGAGGTGGTGGGTTTCCATGGCAAGGTGAGACTATACAGTGCCCCTAATGGAAGTAATGTAGCCTCGACTCCGTACATGTACACCGTGATTTAATAGTTTGCGAACCCCTTTCGCCGTAGCTTCATATGTCAACTAAAAATGACCGTATTGTTGTGAAATTTTGCAAATATTGAGGAAATATTTGAGAACTCACGAAACTCACGAAGCAGTCTTTTCGCATCATAGCGTTTAATTTGTCGCAGCAATTTTATCGCAAATTTTTCTTTATCTGGGGACTCCATTGTTTACAGAAAAGCGTTGACGAAACAGTGCGCTCCAAGTTGCACTAACGCTGCGCCACCTTTAAAATGCAAAATTCGTAGCGGGAAATTTGAGTTTAAAAACTTTAATAAGTCATTCATACTGAAATATTTTTGTGCCAAATTTCATAACAATACGGCTCATTTTTAGCTGAGTTATGGAGCTACGGCGCAAGGCGTTTGTAAACTTATGAATCACAGTGTATATGCGAGTATCCATTTTGGGGGTGTGCGCCCATCAACTAATGACACTTGTATAAACACACGTGCCGGCTATTTTAAAGGTAATTGCCATGCACTTGATGCATAATGGAAACTCGGGGTTTTTTTCTCTCTTCTTGGACCGACGGATATAATGAGCTTCCGTGAATAAATTACTTTGACCCACTATTTTCGTGACAATCGGCGCACAAGGTCGTGGCACGAGGACAGGGACGATGGCGTAAGCTTTAAATGGGGTGCAAAATGCAGTTGACGCGGATGGGAGTCGGGTTTGTTTAATGTGATTGGCCTGTTAATGGCGAAACGTTTATGGGTTAGACGACATGTTGGGTCAATTCTGTTTCAGCAGCGTCATTGAGGCACACGCAATTTTTTTAGGCTGTCCTTACTTTCCTTTCTTTAATATACCTACTTTGCTGTTAAATTAATTTATTTTACAAGCATTTTAATTTTGGAAACATTTTGTATGAACAGTCAGTACACGTGAAATTATTAAAAGGTTTCCTCAAATAACAAATTACCAGTATAAGATAAATACACTGTATGTATTAATTATGTAGTAAATATTTATTAAAAAATTATATAAATATGTTTAGCTTATAATAAATCGCCATAACGCATAACATGCAAAAACCAAGACTATTATTTCTGTGTCATTCAAAATAAATTGTTAATTTAATTATTAATTTTAAGTTTTATGCGCTTTATTGAAATTTATTGAAACACGTTTTATTGAAGTTTTAGAGAAACAGGTTTTATAAAAATTAAAAAAACAAGATTTATTAAAATTTATAGTAAACAAGTTTTTTTTTAAATTATTTTTACAATATACTGTATATTTTATTTTAATTTAGTGAAACAAGTTACATAACAAACATACTATGGTTGATATTCCAGAAGGTGATAAGTTATTACATAAAAACAAATACGAATATTTTACATTTTTACTACGTTCTAAATTACATATACTCGTATTTGCATATTGAATTATAATATCAAATCGTGTAACAGAGGAACTTTTGGTACAGGACTGACACAATATATTGGTCAGCTTAACCCTTGTTTATCTCAAAGGTAATCCAATAAAAAGCGAGTAAATTTGCTCCCCCACATATTAGCTATTTTTCATGTAGAACAAAAACACCGGGAGCGCCACACTTTGTTAACAACCTCGGTGTTTGTACGAGTTCCACTTCCTTTTGTGCTTGTAAGTAGCAATAAAAACAATTTTGGCTTTGTCGAACAAGCGCGGTAGTATTGTCCCCAATAATGTAAGCGGTTTTGTCTAATTGAATCACGGGCGGGCAAGCCCAGTCTAGACAAAACATTGTTATTGCGCATGCTAATACGGATTAGGACTAGGCGCAAGGAGCCGTGCGACTATTGTTTTCTACAGATAAAAACACACCCGCACTTGCATCCTCATTATATTAAAGTACGTTTTCAACGCTGCTTTATTGCACAATCAAGGTCTGCCTATAGCTTCCGTCCAATTGCATTTTTCAGCCAGCGGGTTTATTTGAGTAACTTGCTAACACACGGTAACGGTAGTGGATTTCCGGGAAATTCTGAATGAAATGAGCCTGTAAGCTACATCGTTGTAAAAATTTAATAAGGTATTGGAGAGCATTGCAGTTATAACATCCGAATATGGATTTAGAAAACGCGGCTAACAATCACTTCATCAAAAATGAATGTAAATTTTTACTGTGTATACCGGTATATACAGGATGGCCACAAAAAAAAGGCACCAAAAATTCATCTTAACAGATCTTCGCGAAAAGTTAACCGATTTTCT
>JAUJYS010006101.1:0-10558 GCA_033995665.1 Melogona broelemanni | reverse complement strand
AAGCCTGCGCCGGGAATCGAACCCGGGACCGTTGGCTTCGTAGCATGTCCCCATACCCACTGAGCCATCGGTTCGATATACAGTGTATATACAGTGTTGGGTTCGTTCTTTTTGAAAAGGAACCAGTTCCCGTTTCCGTTCCTCCGATGAAAAAAGGAACCAGTTCCCGTTCTCGTTACTCAAAAATAAAAAGGAACCTTGGCGTTCCTGCGTTCCTTTTCAAAAGGAACCAGTTCCTCTTCCGTTCCTTTTCCGTTCCTTCAACATTTAAAGAATTCGATTGATGATGTCACAAAGTTGCACGTGCGCGGTGCCAATTCATAAAGAAAATAAATGCCAACATGTGTGCCAAATTTAATTCGAATAACTTAAAGATTTGCAATTTTAGGATCAATTTTCAATCGAAATGTTTTTTGTTTAGAAATGAGAGGGATTTTTTTTTTGTTTTTTTGGAATATTGTGCTTTTATAGAATGAAGGTTATTAGAACAAGGAACGCGGTAACCAAAAACGGAACCCCCGTTCCAGTTCTTAAAAAAAAAGGAACCAGTTCCCGTTACAGTTCCTACAGAAATAAAAGGAACCTAGGCGTTCCTCTGCTCCTCAAAAAAGGAACCAGTTCCTAGGAACGGGAACTTTCCGTTTCGTTCCTACCCAACACTGGCTATATACAGCAAATAAGTTGTCGTCTTGATGTATGAAAAATAAATAAATAAACGAGAAAACCAGGACAGGATTGTATGTAACCGACGTCTAGAGCTTGTTGATCATATTCGACAAAATTTCAAACCAACTAATTTCATTATTATTAATGTCTTTACATTCAGGAGCAATGCCAAGCCAAGCAAGTGAAGCCAAGAAAGTTTTCCACAAACTCAAGAACAATATCGAAGGTCAGTTATCACACCAAATCATAAACGCCAAATTTAAAAGAAGAAAAAATCATCTGCGACTTAAACAAAACTAAAAAAAAAAAAAATGGTGCACAAAATTACAAATTAAGGCTCATCATTCATTTCAACACGAACTCTGCAGTTCAATTGGGCTGTGGGCTAATAGATCCCACAAACACCTTTAGAAGAGTCATTTGGATACTAGGAGCAGGTCAAAACATCAACACGAGCACAAGAGGTCGGATAAAAGTCATGTCCCCTAGCCGTAAACAAACCCACGAACCGAAAAGATGGCTCCGAGCTCGCCACGTGTTAAAAAGTAAACAAGCATACCACCCACCCCTTTTTGACAGTATATCAAGAAGGGACGAACGTCCTATGATCTAAAATTGTATCTGCATATTTGCACCACCCCTCGCCCCTCCTCTCCACACAACAAAACTGTGAAACTCTTTACTACACTCTCTTTCTCTGTCTTCGAGAAAATAGAAATATCTTCGGGCACCATGTCGACAAACAATGTATATGCAGATGAAGTCGATGTTTACTATCACCACCACCGCCACTGTCCCCAAGAGTATTATCCCTAGAAACAGTTTTTTTCCTTCTTTTTCGTTCCAACTTTGTATTTTGTTGGAGGCATAGTTCGGTATCACATGCAAAAATATATTGCTCCAGGCTAATACGTGCGCTAAACATTTGTCGCGTTGTTGTTTATCAGATTTTCGCCAGGATTTGTCCGTTGTTTGCAGGACAGTTTGCAAAAGAACACACTGCCAAACTATTAAAAAAAGTCTTTGGCGGCAAATCCGCATATCATGCCTGAAGGAAGTATAATCATGCTCTGTGACTATGCCGTTATCTACCGTGGAACAGTTTTCTCAAAATGAAACCATCTAGTAATTTTCTATTCGTGACACTTCCCAAGGACTCAAGAGACTTAAGTTTAAATAAAGTCGGGATCATTATAACATAAATTAAAGATTAAAAAAAATTGGAAAATATTATTATTCGCGATTTATTCAATAAAATGTAATGAAATAATAGTATACCGTATGTTGCGTCTTAAGTACGATAAGCATATACACTAGTTATGATTTTCAAGAAATTTTGATACAAGAAACGAACAAGGAAATTAGACGCGTAAAATATTAAATACAAAAAGGGGGGTAAAATATTAATGGGAACTTGTCACAGTAGCACGGTGACAGCAATTTTCCAGGCTGCGTGGCGGCCAATCATGCGTCAATGGTAATATTCAAAAGCTCCCTTGTGAGTGCCAAGAAAATTCGAGTTCTAAAATATGGCGCCGTTGCAGTACAGGGTGCCCGTGTCAGCTATTTGATCGAAAGTGCATGCCGCGAACTTCAATCATTGGCACAATACAAGTAGTACTGGATCGTGTAGTTGCTCAATATTTGATTAACGCTTAATGATAATTACTTTAAGGTGCGCCCGCAACTTGTCCTTGTGAGTAAAAAATCGAAACTTAGTTAACTGTCAATACAAATAAGCGATGACTATTTTAAGGGGTAGGTACAAGTACAACGTTGAAAGCCCTATTTTGGTTTCGGACAGCGAAATCATACGACCGTACTGGAGAGAGGGTAGAGGGGAAGGGGGAAACATAATGTTGGAACGGTTACAGTTTATAAACCTGCGGCATTAGTAGCACGGAGCTTGAAAACTTGTATTTCTACACAAAGTTAGCCCCTCATTCAAGCCTTTGTGAATGAAACTTCCTACGTGGCTGCTGTCCACGTCAGAGGAGATTTCGCTTTCCCTCTATACACCAATTGAACGTTATTCGCAGTAGCGAAACTGTACAGGTATCTGTTGATTCCGGTCGCTTCTGATATCTCGCCATTAACCCACAGCAATGTTCATCAATTGAATCAATTGAATATTTTCTTCAATTAGTGGATTCAAACGACAATAAATTTTCATATCATTTATACATTCAAATTTTTCTCCTTTGGCGTTGAAGATTTGAAATTGTCAAATTGACAGATTGAGGCCTACTAAAATTAATAGTCAAATACAAACAACATTTAACTAAAAACAATAATCCTATGTAGTCAGGTGTGAATGTAGCAAACAAGGAATAAAGATATAAAATAAGTTTCTGTTTTCGACCGTTGTGGTCACGATATATCTCAAATTTTTGGATTTACCATATTGTTTAAAGAGCAACGACCAATTATTACATTCCCAGTTTAGTTGCACTCCTCTAAAATTGAAGGTTTTAATACTTTGGATTCGTACTTGTGGCACTGCAATCTCGTTTCCTTTCTTAACCGCGACTCGATCAAGACTAGGATGGACATATGGCGGGTAACCGTGTTCCCAGGCGGGCCCGCTCCGTCACGGGCCCCGGGACCCCAATAGCCCGAATCCCGGCGACCAATTTCAGGGGAGAGGGAGCACGAAAAGGGAACATGAATGGCGGGGCCTATTGCAATATGATCCAGAACAGCTTTCCGCTATTGTGTCTCCAGTCATCAATCAGGCACACAATTGACACCAATATACGTGGCCTGAGGAGGTGCTGAGGGGGTGCCAGTCGCCCGGCCGATTGGGGGTGAGGCTGTGAGGGGTGCAACACGTGCGAAGGGGTGCCTCGTAGAAATTGGTTAACCGATGGACCCCCTAGGGAGACCGTGTAACGGAACAAACGATGGAGCCATTATATTGGCACTATTTTGAATCGGGGCCCAATTTCAAAGGCTTAAATCTGTTCGATTCGTTGAGCAGAAACTAGGAATTAAAAAAATGTATTGCTTACTTTTCATGTTGTTTGTGTTGTCCACTTCTGATTGCTGATGATATTCCTTGTTGCAAGTTCAATGTAGGGGCTGCGAGAAGTTAGTCATTAAGATCTGAAAAATAATCAAGTTAAAAATTGAGTTCAAAGAAATATACAGTACATTATATTTTATATCCTACACCTTTGAACTATTGGGGAAATAAAATGGTTTTTGAAGTTTTTGAAGTACAAATGGAGAAATTTTAGAACTTGAAAATTAATTAGACACCAACTGAACGCCGTTCGCAGTTGCGAAACTGTACAGGTATCAGATAATCCCTATTGCTCTTGAGATTCCGCCATTAGACAACGTTTTTTATTAAAAAAAAATATATATATTTATATTATTCAGGTCATACAGTAAGTAAGAATACTGGTTGTCGAAAAAGGAGTGATCGTATTGATGGAGCTCGTTTTTTTAGCATCGATCAAAATATTTGTCACATCAGCGTCAGAATTGTCTATGCAGCTGTCCCATAACGTTAGTTTTAAGAAGGACTTCCTGATTTGAAAACTTATTTTTAATTTTTTTGTTTTGCCATTTAAACATTGCCTTAAATTGCCAAAACATAATTTTAAACATTATAGTCGGTTTAATGTTGCACATTTCTTTTATAACTTCAAGTTGTTGATACTTACCTCATTGCAACCACTAATTGTACAGAACTGAGTTTTTTTTCCAGATCGTTTGAGACTGTTACACAAAAACCTCAATAAACTTGCAATGCAATGCTTCCCGTATAGAATTAAGGAACAGACAATATTAGTACACGTATTTAAAAAAAAATGAAATACAAATTAGGTTTTAAAATTACAACACAGTAATTTAATATTTATTGACACCTGTACATTATATGTATTTATTATTACGCAGTAATTTCCATGTAATAATTACTATATGATTTACAATGTCGTGTTCATTAAAAACGAAACAGTTTCATTAATGTGAGCGCACAATAGTTTTTTTTTTGTTTTATTTAAGTTTTTTTTAAAGCAATATTTTGTGTATCAGGCGTTTTTTGTCTAACCACCACCACCGATCTCTCGCACTTCTTCTTTCTGTATTTTAAAGACGTGTTTCAATCGCAATCGATGGTTAGTGCAAAAATGTAAATATTGCATTATTACATCCTGCATTAAGCAAAGAATGCAATAATATTTTGAGTCGCTTTATTTAACTTTGCAAAAAATGTAACGGCAGTTTTAATGCTCGCGGTGCGAATTTATCGAACGCTTTCGACACAGTAGACGCCGAACCTGTCTGTTCCTGCACTAAAACTGCCACCGAAACTACGCTACATTTGCCATCGCCTCATTAAAGTAGGCCTACTGGCGATTTCTGTTGCAGAAGGAACAGATGGCGAATACCTTTTAGACGTAGGCCGGTTGGTTATTTCTCTCGCACTCTATTTACAACCCTCCACCTCAAGTCCCAGCCACCCACCGCCCCCCTCACCTTTCCTTCTTTCTTAACAGGACAGACGCTCGTAAGACTATTATCGTTGGCATTTTTTTTGTGTTAGTCCCCACGTTAATAATATAGTGTTAAGCGAAAGAAACAGTACAAAAACGCTAATTGTCGGTTTAATTTAACTCGATTTCATTTGCGTGTTGTTCTCCGGCCAGAGAAAGAGTAGGAGGCCGTTGCGACGACTAATAGCCGACGACGTGGCTATATAATTTCCCGGGCGTAGACATAATGTATTACATAAACGCGAGATCGACAAAAAACATACCTCTTCGGCTCGACGCAGCGTAGATTTCGGGAACGGGGATGGAAAATTATCACCGCGGAAAGTAAAATTATTATTATCGGGTCTGAACAGACCAGTGACCGTAGCAACAAAAAAGAAACTAGAAAAAATTGTCGACAAATTTAATAAATATTCTAATTTTCCATGCAACGCTACTCACTAATAATTTCCTAAAATATGCGCACAAAAAAATTATTGCGAAAAATATGTACTGCTCTTTAGTAATCACACTTGAGGTCAAGTTCGTTTATGTTCAAACGTTCAGCTCTCTCGGATGCAACTGTATTTTTTATTATTCGTCAACAATTTTATTTTTATTTTATACAAATTAACTTTTCTGAAAAAAAAAGAAATATTTCAACGGATACGGTGGAACTTAGCCAGTGGCGGGAAAGAAGAACAGAGTCTGGCAAACTCTGGTTTGAAAGAAAATTTTAATTGTTTCTTTACATTCTGAAAGGGTGGTGCAGTGTCAATGTTGAGAAATTGTCTCTCAAGCGCAGCTACAAAAAGTTGAAGAAGAGGACCTCACTAAAATGACAATTAGAAGTGTGACTCTTACTATATTTCTTCTTCAATTCCTTCTTACCCAAGGTGTGTAGACATGGGAACAGGTACCGTGCTTTAACTGCAGAGTTTCTTAAAGTAGGACATTCTAATCTGCAAACTAAACTGGTCTCTTGACCCCGCCATCGGCTCCTCTGAGCTGCTCTTGGGAGTATATTTCAAATATAATAATATTTCTCGTATTGTTAGATGAAACGACTTTTGTAATATTATGGATTGTTGAATGTAAATATTATTGCAGGTAGCGTTAAAAAAATCGACGTGGTGGGCCACAAGTTGCACAACCACACTTAGTTACTTGATTCCACCACTGTAGACAACTAAAACAAATCCCTACCTTCCTCTCCCTGTCTGTACCTGACCCCCCATCATCCTACCCCCCACACCAAACACTCCGTAATGGGGTTCATGGCCCATGCCACGAATACCTGCCGGCCTCTTTTCGCGACATGCGAAATTTGGGCAGATGGTGTGACAGGATAACGGCGCTACGTGGTCCCCCGATGGTCACCCGCATTTTCTTACACCATCCATCCCCCACACACCTAATTTCATCACCCATCTCTCATATTCTCCCCCACACCCTCAACCACCTTATCTCAAGCACACTCAGACACAAACAAACGTTTATTTCGAGTCATTCAACTACTCGTACTTTGAGACGGCTACAACAACTGTCAGGTGTTAAAAACATAGACAAAAAATAGGGGATGAGTTTGGCCACACGATTTTCTTTGTTCACCTGAACGACAAAGGGAGGGGGAAAACTGAGAAATTTATCGATGCTCTTAAATGTCGTTGTTCGACGACAAGGCAATATTTTGCTTTCGTTGTAGGGTTAAATGCGTAAATGAGGCTCGCAGTTTTGTTTGTACACGTAAATATAACGCTAAACGCTTTCAATGGTTTAAATTTTTTTTTTGTATTTTATGTTGAATATTTTCAACCCTCAGTTGCTTTCGTTAATTTTATCAGCAAAATTTAATTTAGCTATAAACGTGCACGATGCATCGTAGTCTAGATCTTCTCGAAATTTGGCAGTCTTTGGTTCGATTTCCGAATTGGGCTTACGTTTAATCGATTTCTGGATCCTGGTACGTACACCGGATAATACTATTTTGGATAGGCTGTCATCACCTAGTGCTTTTGCGCTTCATTAATAATTTTTTTTCTAGAACGGAATTAATGGCAGCGTGGGACCAGGTGAATTTTAACCACATAAAATTAAGTAGTTGATAGTACTTTATTATAAAGGTGTAGCAGACTGATTTATATGCCAACGAAGCTATATAACATGTACACCACGAGGGCTGTTCATTTGCTGTTTTTGTTGGAGTGCAATTTGGAGGTTTTTAAGTGGCGTTGGCTTTGATCGTTGCGCGTCACATGCCTGGCATTCTGCGCATGAGCAGCTGATGACAAAAAAGTCGACACGTCTGTCGGAGATAAGATATGGGATGTTGACAGATTTGACAACCGTTATCAATTGCTTCCTGCCGAAACACAGTGCTCATGAAAAAATGAACGTATCACCTCATTTAAACTTTTTTAATTTAATTTTAAATGCTGAATTTGTAACCCACCAAACTTTAATGAACAGAAAATTGACATACATTTATTTTCACGAGGAATAATAATTCATCAGTTACAAAAAAAAACCACATGTGGTCAAAATACCAATAACGTGGGTGCAAACAACTGACGACAATTTGAGAGGTTCGATTCCCGGCGCAGGCTTTCTATCCTGGGGTACTTGAGAAAATGTGCACCTCGTTTATTGCACGAGGGGTACGGAATCTAATGTAGTGATATTCCATACAGTGTTCATAAGTAATAATAAAAACGAATAGACGCGCTCAAAGATGATCAGCGTTCCATCAGTCTCGTTTAAGCATCTTAGCTGCGAACGCAATTATACGCCATTTGTTTGCCGAGTGCTATAACTGGCATTAAAAAATACACTGCAGCGCGCCTTATCTGTGGGTGGCCATTAGGCTCAAATGACTCTGGTCATGGGGGACCGATCGCAATTTAGCAATAAGGTGCAGGTGCTTATCGCAGCTTGGTGCTCACCCCTCCACCTCCACTCCGCCTTCCTATCTCTACCTGGGGTGTCGATTTTTTTATTCACCCCAATTAATATGGAGCGAGTAAGACGGGTGGCCTATTGTCATCTATGGGTAGTCACATTCAGCAATTTCGTGATTTAGGTGTGTTGAAACAATTTCGTGTTGACTGGTATTATCATCGGTATTTATTAAGCGAGTCTATTGGGCTATTTGCTAAGGATGGCTACCAGCGTTTGCGCTCTCCCCACTACCCTTCTCCCAGGAGGGAGGGAGGGGGGGTGCGACCTGTTAATTTGGCCTAGTCTAGGCTTCAGATTGGGGTTCAGGTAGGGTTATTTAACGTGTATCTCACTTCGTACAGACACGGGTCTTACGGCTTTACTTCCATTCCGAGGTCTTGGCCGGGAATCGAACGTGTAACTAGACTAGGTCTCATACACTCGGGATATTTTTTTGTACAGGACATACCAACATCAGGACTGACCTTGTTCAGTTGCCAAGCTTTTTGTCGCCAGTTTCAGTCAGAACCAAAATGTTTGGAAAGTGTCCAGGAATTGTGCTCACCATAAACTATTTTAAAATCAATAAACCAGGGCCCAAAAAATAAAATAGACTTTGTAAAATACCGGTAAATATTTTTAGGTTTGCTGATACAGACAGCATTTTGAATTATTCTAGCTCTGAAAAACATTTTCTGATTCTTCTAGTCGTTTTCTGCCTTGTATTCGATATATGTTCATCGTTTTTATTGTCCAAAATGTATCAGGTCAATAATCAATTTAAATTCGTTTCGCAAACATAATGAGGGAACTGCATTGGCGCTACTCGTTACCTCTAGGCGGCGCGCATTCCATCACCTGGCAGATGACAACAGATTCTAGATGCTACCGTTGGTGGCGTTTAGTCCGCCAAATAACAATCCACTGATAGGAAGAGCTGGGAAAAATTAGTGGGCAACAGTCCACAAACTCGTTTCATGGACTATTTTCCGATTATCGATCTAATATAGCTGGAAAGAGCCAACTGATCCAGTGGAAATAAAAACACCACCAGAGTATAACAATAACTGTCTTGCGCAGGGGCCATAGATCAAGTGAAGTTTGCTCTCCAAGAAGAAACAACATGTGCATTCAAGTGTAGACATAGTGCGATCGTACAGTATAGCGCAGCCAAAATAGGCCTACCGCGGCTGAAGTTTACTTTTCTGTTGTGCTGAATACAATTAATCGCAGCAGCACTTCCCCCCCCCACCACCACAACGTATATACCCCCCCCCCACCATCCGCTAGCGCACTACAAATTTTAATTAAAAAACAACCCTCGCTGTCGAATTCCCATTTCCCCAATAGAAAATGGAAACCGTCAAATTGCTTTACCCCGAGCGCCAATCACCAATTTTCGCTTTGCACTAGTCCCTCAAGAGGCCGCAGCGCTAATGAAGGATAATTTTCACTCTTCCCCTTGAAGTTGGCCTCCCGCAGCGCGCGCGCGTGTACACATGTACACACACACGAAGGGGTGAACGAGCATCGCGCGTCGAGAGCGCTAAAGAAGAGCAGGAACAATGGATGTGTAAGGTTAGAAAACAGGAAGGGGATAACGTCAAACAATTTAAATAGGGGGTTTCCAGCGTCAACAAAGGTCATGCAAAGGTCAGCAATCGCTGCATGTCATCATTTGCTTTCCTGATGTTCATTTATGAAAACACAAAGTCGAAATTTAGTGTATCCAAGATTTTAAACTTTGTTCCACTAATATAGGTAAATAAAAATGGACTAGATAACGCATTCGCAAGCGCAATTGTCACATCTAGTGGCATGTACCTAATGTTCTATTTCAAAATATCCTTATAGAACATGTTTCATGAATTAGCAATATATACAAAGATGTATAAAGGTAGAGCAGAGAGCGTTTTCTACGTGTTTCCTGAGCGTAATCGTTATTTTTAAAGTCAAAACTTCAACGTAAAATTAGGGTACTGTAAATAATCTAGAAGTCTAATTAATATATATAATGATCAAAGTATAGTACATCCTTGTTGAAGCAGGCAAGAACTGCTGTATACAGTGGAACTAATTAATTGAATTTTGATTGATCGACATTCTTGATTTCAATCGTACAACATTGTTTACAAAAAACAAATAAATTCAATTAGTCAACATCCATTGGCCATTGGACGGCATATTTTAAAAAAGTATAAACGCAAAACGTTCATTTAGGATCGACTTTGACATAATCGCTTTGTTTTTCGCCCAAGTCTGCATTTCGCCAGAGACACATTAAAATTGACACTATTGATTTACAGTAGTAAAAAAAATAAGCGAAAAACGTTTTCTTCTTAGTAAAGAAAAGATAAATCGCACGCTGCCAGAAGGGGTGGCAGGAGGGCAACAGCGACGAGATGACTTCTCCTCCCCCTCCCCCTCCTCTTTCACCCCCACCCGCTGCAGACAGTAAATCTTATTGATGT
>JAUJYS010006100.1:0-10558 GCA_033995665.1 Melogona broelemanni | reverse complement strand
CTCCATAGAGACACGAGGGTGCAGTAGTCCTGTGGTGCACTAGGCGCTACGGTGACTTTTAAAAAAAAAAAAAAAAATGTGACAAAATATCCTCCGACTATATTGCTAGTCAACGAACATCTCTTCGCCGTGCGTGCTTAGTATGAAAAAGCAGCATCGAATAAATCGATTGCGCATTATATGTGATCACCAATCTTGTTTGTTCTTGTAGACGTTGGCCATCTACGATCGATTCGGTCGCCTGATGTACGGCAGCGAGGCGATGGCCAAGGATACACTGGAATACATCGTGCTGGAAAAACACCTGGCCAACGTGTACGGCACCTGGCGAATTCATGCCAAGATCGTTCCTAGCTGGCAACCACCCACCGACAATTTCGCCAAGACCTTTATCAAGAACCCCGTTGTGGTCACGGATCCTCCAGAATCACCGGCTAAACCTGCCGCTGCTCCGCTCGTTGCCTGAATCTAGTCACCCATAACGAAGTAATGCGACGATAAGGACTCGTTTCATACCTGTGTTGGGGGGAAGAACTCGTTTGCACCTGAAAATGATCGAGCGGTGCTCACTCCAGAGAACAACGCTTGAAGGATTTGGAATTTTGTAGGAGGACTTCGTATTTAAATACTAGATGTTGTGCTGTGTTCCGAGATCAACACAGAACGAAACATGAACAGAGTAGATATTCTCTACAATAATAATTCATAATTTAATTCGGATTGATACTTAAAAAATAATGGTTTTGCAGTTGCTGGAAATCGAACAACGAATGACTTACAACCCCTTTGAACCAGACAACTACGAAACTAAATTTAGCCGCGATTCCTGTAAATTCACTACGCGAAAGTCTTGTTGTAATAATTGTAGAGTTTGTACCCTGGCAACTACGAAACTATTTTTTCCCTATAATTATAATAATATTAAAGAGTTTGTCATGCTGATCGTTTTTCGTTCAATGTTGTTCCGGATACAATTCCAACATCCAGCAAAATTTCCGAAGCGCACAGATAGAGTAGAAAATTTAATTGAATAAATGGCCATCCGCTTTCATTATTTTAAACCGCAGTCGCCTTTCAACTTTAAAAGTAGCAATTATTTTATTGAGGCAAAAAAAAAAAACACCACACACACTACAGAGCACAAATGTGCAGCAGGTGTAGCTGTAACAAACACGTGTCAAATTTATAATTTGTCGAGAGCGTGTATCACAGCCCTGTCACAGGTGGGACACGTAAAATAACTATATACGTAACATAGAAGCGATAATATCTTGATTTGCGAATCCAATTGCATTCTTGTCCAGGTAGGGGAGAGGTGGGGTGGTGGGAGGAATTCGTTTATCCTTTGTACTAAAAAGACGCCGATACCGAATTTTGTACTCATTTTGTGTTAATTCGTTGTGACGATTATTTTTATTCATGACTAGCTGGGGTTCAGAGGTTTTCGTTTTAGTCGGCGGGCAAAGAAAAGGTGATGCGAATAAGCGATATGAGGAGAAAGAACCTTCAAAAACCTTCTAAATACATGTTTTCCTGTCGCCTAACTAAAATACCTAAAAGCCTGAACTCTAAACGAAAACACACATCAATAAGCTGCTGTTGCAGTCTAAAGCGATATGGCTAGACCTGCTAAATAATTTTTTTTGTGTCACCGGGTTCAGCATCGCTTTCGCGATCGTAGAATATCCCATTCCCAAAATACAGATTTACCCCTGCAACAACCATAAAAAGCAAGGGTGGGAAAAAAGGGTGGTATTTTGAAGGAAATGTTACAAATTTTTTATTCCTAAATATAACGAAGAGATTATCGGATTACCGAATAAGCTTAAAAACCTAACGATTACTCTTAACTCGATCTACCAAGAGACGTAAACCTTGTGTGCTAATTTCACCAACGCAATCGAAACCCTAATGTACAAATATTTTTGTTTTTATACAAGAGTATGTGTGTTTTAAAAAGAGCAGGCCTCTCTCAATTTTATGTGTTTGAGAAGCGTGTGTCTCTCTCGGGCGTTGGCAAACGACAGTGGACATCACATGGCACCTTGCCGATCTCTGGCTTTTGGCTTTCTCGTTTTTTTTTTATATAAACCCGAGCGTGCTTAACAACGACGGCGTTCGGGAATCAAAAGGCTACACTCGTGTTGTCTATATCCCAATACGGCAAAAATTGGCTCGGTCATCAGCGATTTCATTAGTTAGATCAATTGCCACCAGGGGCTTGCGCCTCGCCATCCAATAAAATCGTAAATAATCGAGTGAATTTTTCCGTATTAATTCAGGTATAAGGTTGGGAGGGTAGTGAGGGCGTAACGCAGCCCGTGTAATATCAAAAAGCAGGAATTAACGATGGGTCGCCTCGCGTCAAGTGAACACAGCTGGGGGTGACGTCAGATCCCCAAAAAGTCAACTTTCAAAGGCGTCAATGTTAAAAAGTTTAGACGTCGACTTCACAAGGCGATGAGCTAAGACGATTTCCTAACCTCCCAACAAGCAAAAGTTTTTGAAGCCCGACTGTCGGTGTCGCCTTTGGTCGGTGACGCCTTAGCTTGGTGTCTTCTTAGCTCTCTAATGCCTTTCACCTTTTGACAATTTTGAAAGTTGACTATTTAGGAACATGACATCGGCCCCGGGGAGGATGTGATATATGAATGCGTGTGTCCTGACCGCCGACTAGACTGGGATGGCCAAGTCCGGCTTCTGCCTTCGCCGTCGCTGCTCACGTACCCGGGGTCTGTCTGCTCAAAACCCCAACACTTAGGGTTTGCTGTAGCTCAAAAAATCGCCGACATCGATGGGGGAATAGTCGCCCACGTCCATGTCCCCGGGCAGTGTCATACCAATGAGGTCGGCCAGCTCCACGTCGGTCTCCAGTGGTCCTTGGCTGGGAAGCAAGCACAAGAAGCGAATTAGGGGAGAGCTAAATTGGAAGGGTGTTGGATGATTTTTTTTGTGCCGTGTTTTTTCACACGAATGTTTTATTTTTTAAGGGGGTGAGGACGCGAAAGACCGACTGGAGCCGAGTGCGAGAGCGAGCGAACACGTGCTGATTGGACAAGTCAATGGTCAACGACACATTACAATCTCTACCCGCAAGCAGCAAATGACCAGTTTACGAAACTAACCTATTTTTTTCGTTTATTAACATTCCCCCTCTGTTGCGATCGAGGAATAGCCTTCAATCAGTGACCAATGTTAATCTGTTAATTAATGAAGTTATATTTATGACTAATTAACTTTAACCCAGACCGGGATTCGAACCCATTCGCCCCCAATCAAAGTTTTGAACAGTCACACCACACATGGACGTAACGAGGGTGGACCCAGTCGCATCGAAGTTTGGTCCGACGTCGATTTTGCTCCGCATCACCAGAAGACCACAGTGGCAACTTGCGACCCGGGGGCCAAGTGGCACTGGGTGGAACTCGAGGTTCAGGTAGCAGGATCGTCATCGAATCGTTCGTTCGTTGCGACTGGGCTACACGCAAGTGTGTTTTGCATACAATAATTTCCCCCTTGTTCAATTCGCTATCAGACGCTGTCTGTTTATAACTTGTTAAATATGTTGTTCCGTTTTGGGAGCACATGATATCAGTGATCCCAAAAATGCACTTGCTCTATTTAAGTCACGTTTATTTTCTGCAAACTTCAAATGAAAGGTAAAGCCAGACGTGAATGACCAATGCATTCGCTGGCGATTTGATTTTCAGAAATGAATAAGATGTAAACGTGCAGATTAAATACAAAGCAGAAAATGTTTCTATTTGGCTGATAAAGCCTAAAAATTGGTTAAATATGCTGAATTTTTAATGCAACTGGTCATTCTCTTTTTTTCTGGGCAGATGCTTTTTTGCATTATATTTTGATCGAACCTGCAATACGGTTAGAATAGTTGATTCGTGACCACTGTGCAAATTATTCTGTATCGACGCTCTACGTCACCCTTAAAAATAACAGCAGCTCGTGAAATAATAAAAAAGTGTAATTACAAAAGCAAACCTTACAGCAAACAATATTTTTTTATTAAAATTAATGGCAATTTTAATCACATTCTTATCACCCTTTTGAGTAGGTAAAAACGAAAAAGGAGAACTGCACATTAATCGAATCTGGGGGGAAAATTGACGGCGGATAAATTTGATTTCTGATCGGACAAAAAACACTTAATAAAACACCGGGACCGGCTTTCAGGGTACAGGGTATAGTGTGATATCACAGGGAGGGGAGGGGAGTGAGATGGGGGGCACAGAATTTGGCCTCGTCAACTTGATTACAAAGAGCGGGTCGCAAAGAGGTTTATTCTATGTATGACAAATATATAAAAAAAACATTAAATTACAAAAAATTATAATGAAGTGGTGGTGTGGGTTGGGGAGATGGCTATGTGGCTACGCGTTGGTGGGACTATTTAATATTAATTTAAAAAATGGAACACATCAAGTGACACACATCATCTATTCGTGTTCCTCCACACAATTCAGGAAGCGAATATTTTTAAAGGCTCGCTTTCCTCAAATTCTTGTGCGTCACACCAAATTCGTTTTTTCCAGTATAAAAAAAAATTGATTTCCAACCCGCGAACAGTTTTCACACGTAAAATATCCACTCGATCGCTCTCTCGGCACTCTCAAATATATCCAACTCCCGAGTCGGTCCATCTCCAATTTGAAGAAAACGTCGAAAAACACAAACGACATTCGATATCCGACAACAGACTTTGACGACGATGAACCACCACACATCGACTTTTACTACACACGAGAGCTGACTGAATCTGTGCAGTTAGGCCTCGACGGTAATATAGAATATATAGATATATAATATATTTATATAATATTTATGTAAAGTTCATTAAAAATAAGGTTTTATGCGCCCGCCACACCTATTTTGGCATAAATAGTCTCCGATCCAAAAAACAGAAAGGGGTATTTTTTTCTCTCATCATCATCATAATCATCATTCAAAAATTTTTTATCATCTACACAAAAGTGTGTACCTTAAATAAATCTTTAAAAAAATGTGCAGGCACTTGGCCGAGAGGCATCTACACGTAATTGGTTCTTTTCTTATTGATTTTTTTTTTAAACTTGGCGTTTTTGTCCCCGAGGAGGTGGTGATGCCAACATGGGAGATCAGGTGATGTTGACATGCGCGGCGGCCACCGGGATGGCACTTCGACTCGGATCAGGCGTGTGCGTGTGTGTATGTGTTGGTTGGTATGTATGCGTTTTGTGTGTGGCACTTACTTCATGAAACAGTCGGACGTGTTGCTGTTGACGGACGGCGTGTCGCGGATGTTGCTCATGTCGGGCGAAGGCGCCTGGAATGTGAGCGGGGTTGATGGGTAGCTCTCCATGATACCGGTCTCCATCCACCTGGAAAAAATTAAAAACAACAATTTGATACTCGCCAAGACAAAAATTGGATAGATTGACTATGCTGCAGAATTTCACGTAGAACTTTTGCTCAGGCAAGCAGGTTTCATTAATTTAACTAGCGTTTAAGCCTGTCCAAGGACAGGTATCACTTTCGCAGGCTTCATTCTAATATTGCTACTATCATGACGTCGCAGCGTGGCCTTTGCGTCACAAAGGCGTTGCAACTACGCATTCAGGATATTGTGCGCACAAGAATTTATTCACACAAACTGGCGGGAAACTCCATTTTATAATAAAGGATTACAGTCCACCATTCGTAAACAGTGTGTAGAATCACATTTCCCCAAAATTGCCCCCATAACGACCAATTTCAACCCAAACAAAACGGATTTCAAAAGAGCGTTCTAAACGCGGTAAGAAGGGAAGAATGAGCTTGACTGACCCTGGAACTTGGGTGACCAGCAGAGGCTTGACGTAACCGTTATTTGATGCTTGGGCATTATCTGGAAAAAATAGGTCAAAACCGAATAAGGCATATACGCTAGAACACACAATCTGGGCTATATTAACAGATCACAGCTGAAACGCAAACCGGATATTGAATATTTATTAATAAGACTACTCACCACCGATAGGGGTGTAATACTTGGAATAGGCTTGATCCTTTGGAATATCCGGATACAAATAGATGAGCGGCTTGAGATCGTTAATCCTATCGGCCAATATGCGGATGGCGATATCCTTGTGCGTGAACGGTTGCAACATGACAACCTGCTTTGTTTCTGTACAAGAAATATAGAAAAAATACTTAAAGGAGATTTGAATTTTAAAATTGCCTTATTCTTCAGGTCTAATTTATTTTTTTGGAGACTGTAAACATCACATTATCCCGGACAATACAAAGTCCTTAGCAATACAGCATTTAAACCTGGGCTGTATGACAAGCAGTGTTGGGTATGTTCCTTTTGAAAAGGAGCTACTTCGCGTTCTTCATTCCTCCATAAAGAAAGAACGTTCCTCCTTCCGACATAAAAAATAACGTAGACGTTCTTCGTTTCCTCAAGTTAAAAATAACCAAAACAAAAATTGAGTTTGGTGCGGCAGTAATTTAAATTATTTAATTAACGCAATTTTCGAACTAATCGAATGAAAAACTGTAACCACATTCTAAGACAAATTCCTTGTGAATTTCAAAAAGTTTAAGCTTTTTTAGTCATAGAAACAAATAATCCTTCGCAGTTCATCGAACGTATCGCCTTTTTCATTTGTAATGGAACGTCATAAGTCCTTGAACGTTCCTAAAAAAAAAGAAAAAGTACGTTCCAACGTTCCTCAAAAAAGGAGCAAGGACGTTTCAACGTTTCTCAGAAAAGGAACGAATTCCTTGGAACGAGACGTTGTTTTGCCGTTCCTACCAAACACTGTCCATTCGTAAAGTAACGCGAAAACGTGCCGCAGAATGCACAGCTATTCCTTGCAGGTACGCCAGACTTTAAAACCGAGGGCCAAGCTCGCAGGTCCCACGTGCAGCGCGTACCCGAGGCCAACCTGTGGTATCGATCATTCCGTACACACAGGTGTCCCCCTGGCGGCCACCACAAAGAATAGCGCCCCGCCTTACTCGCTGCAGGACCAGTTGTCGTCCCACGGAATACTGTACATCAGCTGTCACTGCTGTTGTGTTGCTGCTGTTGACAAATGGGACAACAGCAGCCTTAGTATGGTCACGTCACGAGCATATGCTGGCACGGCCACACCGGCTAGCCTATGTGTGGGTGGGGGGTGGTAGGCGGACGGCCGGAATACTTGGAATCCGGTCCCGGCGCGCACGTGATCGATTTTGTATGCCAACGTTACAAAAGCAAGTCCATAGACCGGCATAGACTTGCATATTAAATTTATAGCTTTCATTATTAAAATTATGCATTTTGCACGTTTGGTTGCTGTTCTACTTCCAAGTAGTTCGAGAGTTGCCTATTTTTTTTACAACTGCAGCCTTGAGATTTATTTGCTCTTTGTCCGAGGGAAGCATTTTACCTGTATCCTTTGATCGAATAAATAAGAGTCCGTTCCGGGAATCGAACCGGGGAAGTCGCACCTCAGAGAAGAGAGGGAAATTGTTTTGCATTTTTTTTTTCTGAATATAAATTTGGATATGACAACATAGGTTTTAATTAAATTAAAATGGTTATATGGTTGCAACAATTTTTTTTTAATTTTAATTTAATTTTTACTTTAGGAACTCGGTTTATTAATTATGTGTGTGCACGACTGATGTTGTAGCCTCTATTGTAACAGATTGTGGCGCGACATCCAATGTTCGATTCTCGGCTCGGACTCTTGTTTATTCGATTCCGGTGTGCAAGTTAAAATGTCAATTGACTAAGCAATACTAGGGGTACAAAATATTTTTTATTGGTACTTACTTGCTAGACTAAGCTTTTTGACTCGCTTTTAGAACCTATTTAAATGGCGGAGTCTCTTGGAGGCCACCAATTTCAATGGCAAATCCCCCTGTCATAGACGTTAATGGCTTTTTGCTTTTTGTTAGTTATTTTATTTTCCACAGTTTGGGAAACGAAGCACTGTAGTGAAGACAACTATTGAGTGTCAATTATAAAAAAATAATAATAAATATGATTCAGTATCTTTCACAAAACACAGATAACCAAGTTTCGAAGAAATGTTTCCATCCTTCGTCGAATTTACAATTTTAAGTAGTATCTAGCATCTGATCGAGAACCCTGGACTTCAACATGTACAAAAACAACCACCCTCTAATCTGACGCAAAACAATCGACACGTATCACTCTATGGAGGTCCATGTCCGAAAAACAAAACGCAACAGACCGCCAATTGCATCTACACTTCCGGTCGGCAAATCTACCTCCATCCATCGATCGCCGAGAAAGAGGGGGAGTCAACACTAAGGGGGAGGGGAAGGGGAAGGGGGGACGCGCGGGCGACCGGGGGATACAATTGTGGGTGGGTATGGTGGTTTGAAAAAGGGAGATTCGCCCCCTTCCCCCCCAATTGTGGCCCTCGGGGGTGGGCATGCGAGCGTAATTATCCGCGCATAGGTGCGAAATCTGGCAGGTTGCCAAAAAAATAATAGCATCGCGCTGCTGACTCGAATCGCTAGGAAAACCAAGCCGAAAATGGGGCTGCTGGCGGAACGCGAAACGATGACAGTAAAATTAAAATATTCAGCTTGTCTGGAGATTGAGTTTTGAGCCTTCTGCGTGTTTACAGCAATTCCTCCTCTCCAACCATCCCCCCTCTCTCATTCCCTCGACAAGGTCTCACCTGATTGGTGATACTGTTTTGAGCATCGAGTTTACCCATCATCAATGTTTGCTAGAGCAACACGAAATTTTCTACCTTTTCGGGGAATTTTTGTTTTAAACTCGACTGCAGATTAAAACTGAACTGTAGTATTTAGGAGACAGTGATATCTTAGTCTTAGTAAGAAAACAACGGAACTTTACACGAGACTGTTAAAGAGAGAGAGTGTATTTTTATTTTTCAGCTTTTTTTAGTTTTGTGCAGAAATGAGATCTACGCATGTGCATGTACCGTGTGCAGGTAATAAAAATAAGAATTATGTCAAAGCGTATGTACATCATGTACAGTATACCGCCGATCGGAAGTAGAGCAAATTTGAAAAACTCATAGCTACGGTGTAATTGTAATAAAAATCTTCCGTTTCTCAATTCGAGAAATAGTGGAGAAGATACATCCTCACCCAGCCTTTAACCGCATCGTGTCAACACAAAATATTCTCTCGAAGCTTTTTCAAAAAATAATTTCGAAGTAATTTAACATCTTCGGCTCATCGAAATTTTTAATTGTTGTCAACACGAATGAATAAAAGATGTAAAATAGGGATGCCTGATATTTGAATCTCATGGACAAAACGACTGTTAATGAGGGAAAAGCTACCAAAAAATTGTATCCGATAGACAGGTATTATCGAAGATGCAATTTTGAACGAGTTTAGTCGTCAGTGATTATGAAATCACTGACGACTAAACTCGTAACCTCGTGAGACCCATTTTGTGCTAATAACAACATTGTTTCAGGATTTTCGTGGAAAGATTCACATAAATGGATATTCAAATTGGATGGATTCGAATCCGTACAAGCAGCATGTAAAAACGAAGGTCTTAGAAAAATATGCAACGTACGCTCACACGAGATCTCAGGAGGATATAATTTGTAGATGTTAGTGGCTGACTTACCAGTGACGAGGATGACTAGCAGCACCACGATCATCTCGGTCCAAACCGACGGAGGATGCATCGCCTTAATATCATGCGGGATCCAACGTGACCCGTGTCCAAGGGATGGGAGTGGCTGGCCTGACCTGTAACGGTACAGAACACGTCATCACATTAGTCAATCAAATACAATAGATGTAAATAATATAAACTCGAGTGTAAAGGATAAAACTAATTTTTCAATTTCGCAGTGCTTCTTGGGAATGAATGCCAGTACTTACAAACGCAAACAAGGCTCCTATTATTTTATATGTACAAGTTCACTTTCATGAAACGCTGAGGTTTGCCATCATTTAATCCTAAACCATTAGAAAAAATTCTCATTTACAGAAAATTTACTGAATTGGTTATCACAAAAGTTGATTCTGTACCCTTCTAATTGTTTGAGAAATTGTGGAGGGGGGCACATTTTCTCCAGTACATCGAAATCAAATAACGACACCCCGAGCCGGGAATCGTACCCGGGATCGCCGCACATATGGCGGATACTCTACCACCGAGCTACGTTGGCTACTATGTCGGCTCGTGACGCATCGAGCAACAAACGACAATACGTACATGTACGTGTGTTTGCGAAACAAAATAATACTTCATACTTGATATAGAAGAACAATTCCCTTTATATGTTTTGGTCCCGTCGTTATTCCTTTTAATTTGAAATAAAATCGCGAATTTATTCAATTTTAGAGGCAAAGTACTTCGGAGTAGGCAGCGAAGTGGAAATACTTCAGTATAATATTTAAACTTTATATGAAAAGAGAAATGGCTTCGGTACAGCGATCCGAAAAGAGAAGACGAACTGAGAGTGGCAAAATCTCGAAACAGGACAAAATTATAGAATTAAATCAAACTACTAAAAAGTAGAAAGATAAAAACCTAGCATTATTGTACTTGGGATGG
>JAUJYS010006099.1:0-10558 GCA_033995665.1 Melogona broelemanni | reverse complement strand
AGGAGAAAGAGCTGCCCCAGGAATTTAATTAACCTCGTAAAAGCTGGATTCAGGCGCCGGAGGGCTTATTTGAGAGAAGGAGATGTAGAGATAGAGCTGCGACCCACTATGGGGTGCCCGCAAGGGTCCTGTAGTGGACCGCTGCTCTGGAATATCCTCCTAGACTCAGTATTCGATATCACCTTCCGGCGCGGGATCCACCTCCAAGCTTACGCTGATGATCTGCTCTTGGTAGTGATGACTAACAAGGCAGACACCATGGTGGAGGCGGTAAATGAAGCACTTTTGCAAATCAAACACTGGGGAGACCTGCATGGCCTGGTTTTTAATCCGGCTAAAACCCAGGCCATGTTTCCATCCCACAAAAACCATCCAACCACCACGAAACATCATGCCGCCATCCACATGGATGGGGCCCCGATAAAAATAACCAATGCAATTAAGGTACTCGGGGTTACCCTTGATCGCCGCCTTCTCTTTCTCGATCACCTCACAGACATGTGAGGAAGAACGAGAATGGCGATGGGGAGACTCAGATACCTGGCCTCTGACACTTGGGGACTCTCGTCCATTTCCTCTGCTCTTACTATCTACCACGGTGCAGTGATTCCCCTACTCACCTATGCGTCTGGTGTGTGGGGGAATCGCACCACTGTGGTGAATAGACGACTAAATAGAGAAAAGAGAAACAATTTTTGTGAAGCACTCTCCACCATACAAAATAGATTACTACACATGATTGCGAGACCGAAAAAAGATGTGGCGGCCATGGGATTACGAGTTATCCTCGGCTGTCCACCTCTGCAAGAGCAGATTGGTCTCAGGCTCGCTGTGTGGCGGGCTAAGACCACACAGTTTCACAACAATATTCCAGTTCTTCATCCAGTTACCAACTGTGGTCTGGTACCTGTTCACCCCTCCATTCGGTACAACAGTACGGTGGTCAGGGGGAGCGTCGACCTGATCATCAGGCCGACGTTATCCTCCTGACCACCAAGCTGGTGGATGCTGCCGATGAGGGGTGACTGGGTGCTGGGCGCATCTTACCTACCACACGACCGGCCTGAGATCAATTCGGCTATTTTTGTGCACTCTGGAGTGAGCCCTCCAGAGGCCATGGCCCAATATTTAAACTGGCTCTTCCATGTGCAGTCTGTCATCCCGAATCGTAGGGATGAGGACATTACATGGAGGGGTCAGCACGACCCCAACGATCACATGCTGGCTCTCTGGGGCGCCAATGCTGGCAATGTCGCGGCACACTGGAACAGCAAAATTAAAAATGGCTGTTCCATTGTGGGGGGCATGGTGGGCGCGATCCAGAGGTGCGGCTACGGACGAGTTGGATTTGCGCCCAACTCGCCACGCATCGCACAGTCAATGATCATGACTGAAAATGTGATGCTGGCCCGCCTGGATCCGTCCACCACGCTCAGAGTGCTGCACACGGCCAGGAGTGTCGCAACGGAGGCTAAGCGTGTCAGGCTGGTTAATTGGCAAGCCAGCTGGGACGCAGAGGATGTTAAGGCTGCATACACCAGAGCATTCCTTCCAATCGTAAAGTATCGCCAACCCGTTCCCCGTCTTACCAAAATCCTTCTGGAATTCCTCACTGGCCATGGGGACTTCCGGGAACAAATGTTTAAACAGAAAAAAATAATCAGTCCCTTTTGTCCGTGCCGCCAGGAGGAGCAGACACTCGAGCATGTGTTGCACTTTTGTACCCGCGGGGTCGTCGCTGTTGACTGCTGTCGCCTGCTGCAAAGTTGGCGGCTCATTGGCGTAACACCAGCCTAAATAAGAAAGAATAAATAAATTAGAAAAGTGTCACCAATTTTAAATAAATATGCAAAGTGTCTCCCAATATTTTTCCCTTCCTTACACCTTATCCCATCAGAAAATCAGTCCCAGGGAAGCCTTTGCTCTTTATCTGGCTGACTCTGCGGCTTGTAAAGCGCGTCTGCAGAGTCAGAAAGATAAAGAGCGAGGGACAGAGCCCGCCACCGAAGCTAGGCGCCCGCGCTGCGGATCACTGTGTGATCTGTAGCGCGCGCCCCTGGATTCAGTGACGGGCGAATTCCCGGGATAATTTTCTCACCAACCATTCGGACACAAGAGTGTTCGATTTATTGCTTCCTATTTTTCAATTTCTCTATTTTACCAATACTGCCTATTTTCAATGACGTTGGTCCTCGCTAGCACTGTAAAGAGAATAATTAATGACTATCTGCCGTTCCCAATAAAATACAAGATGCTGAATTTCGGGACCTGTGCAGTGTTGATTAAACCAAAATAGTCTGCGACGAGCCCTTTTTGTTAAAAAATTAACATTGTACTTTTTTCTTGTCACTTTTTCATCATGTCATCTTCTGCGGAAGCGAAAAGAATTGGATTATTATTTTATAAAAGTGTCTAGTGTGCGTGAAAGTGTGTAATCCGCTATGACCACATTACTTTCTTCCCCTTCCAAGCGCTACCATTAAACCACGAGGGGGTGCCTGAAACGAACGGATACTTCCTGGCGCCCTAGATCCAGGGTGCCTGAAACCAAAGGATGACTCCTGGCACCCTGAACCTCACCCAGTCCACCCGCCCACACAGACAGCAAAAAAACAGGAGGGCAAGTACGCCGCCATGTACTTTAGGCGGTCATGGCGGGAAAATTTGTCTTGTCCGCGGCAATCCGTGGTGTGCGAACCGCCACTGGATAGCCAAACCGGAATTGCTGTCCGTGCAGGGTTGGACAGGGTGGGGCCAGTGGCAACACCTATATTGGATGAGAACAATCAAAAAAAATATTAGAAGCTTCACTGGACACCCAAAACCACTGTGCAGCCTACCCGGCTGTGCTAGTGCAGCTGCGCGGGGGCCCTGGGAGGGCTGAACCCTGCTGGATCGCGTCCCAGCACCTCCAGTGACCAAAGCTTCGATATTTACTCTCCAAAAAAGGCAAACTGGCACATAAAAGAAGGGGCCCACCAGGAGGGGGGACCCCCCCTGAAAAAACTGCCTACAAAGGGCTGTTCTCACCCCTCGGGGTGGGGGGAATCGCTTGTTTTGCCGCACTTCGGCAGAAAAGTGGGAGTCCGCCCGCACCAACGTGGGACCCTTCAACCTGGACTAACTTCTATCATTCCTTTTACTTCTATTTTTTATCTCCTTTCGGAAAACTTAATAAACTTTTTGTGCGCTCACCTTACATGTTCTCCTACAGGCGGCAACGTCACAGATCTCCCCGTCACCTGCTCCTTCTTCATGATACGACCTCCATAAGACAGCAGCAGGCAACTTCTAAATGTGCGTCCATCACCATAACCTAGAAAAGACAAAGAAAAACATTAAAAATAAAATTAATAAAACATAGTCATAACAAAAACAAAAATAAATAATTAATAAAAAAAAAAAAAAATTTGCACTTACCTTATACCTCGCTCGCGCATAAATATTTATTAAAAACCCCCTCTTCCAAATTAGAAGCCGCGACTGTCACCTATTTAAGTAAAAATTAACGAAAAACGCGCGTAACCCAACCCCACTAAAAATAAAAAAAAAAAAAAAAAAAAATACTTTGAAATTAAATTACCAACAGATAAAAAAAATTAATAACCACTCAAACCCCTCCCTACGACCCATTCCTGTGACTTTGCCGCCTGCACTCCCATACCCCATGCTCCCTATATTATGTTTTAGTTATTCTTTTTAATCACCAAAATTCTTTTTGCACCACTGCCGCTGTCGTGGGCCCGCCCTCATTATGTTTGTTTAATCGTAATTTTAATGTATGTACTTTGTAAAATATTTACTGTTTTCACATCATGTATAATGCAAAAAACTATGAATTTTAAATAAATGCTTGTTTGCGGGCACCATGGCAACGGAGGAACGGCCACTCAAAGTTCCAAGAGGACGTATCTGCCGGAACCATGGTGCTCAAGACCATGGAAAGATAAAAAAAAAGACAGTTTGACTACTTCCTCTTGAAACCTGCCACGGACGGTTGCTTTTTGCACTGCTCCTTAAATTTATTACACAAATATTTTCTATCAACGCTTCTGAAATAAGCCTGCCACTGGACTTCACAAACTTAAATTCTCAGTCAAAAGAAAAAATTCTGTGTATTCTGGTGGCCACTTCAGGGATGCCGAGAAACGCAAAGCCTCGTTTTTACCATTCATTTGATAAAATTCTAGCATATTTCTCGAAGCCTTCTATCAGTCTTCCTCACTCGAGGAAACCAGAACGGAAAGCCTTTTTTCAAGTGTGTCTTGAAAAAAGCGTCGAGACCTCAAAGTCCTTTTTGTTATCTGATACCAGAAAACACTAAGGCAACCATTTGATCCTGCCTTATTGGCGAAGTAAGAACATCACCATCCAAGACATAGAGTTTCCTGAACCACATGCTCTCTGGACCCCTTGGACGGACAACCTAAACCTCGCGGATGCGACACCAGACACCAGACCGGACACCAGAGCCTTCACACCACGTGTTCCGGCCATCCGAGACATCGAGTTTCCTGAACCACATGCTCTCCGGACCCTTGGACGGACAACCTAAAACCTAGGCACGGACACCAGAGCCTTCACACCATGTGTTCCAGACAAGCAACGAACGCCAAAGAAACTACACCACCCTGGAATAAGCCAATGAGGAAACTCGTAGGGCGAAAACACCAGTGACACCGAACTCTGGATGACAACCTCTCCTTCCCCAGACAAAGTAAGTGGCCATAAGCATTTAAAAACTCACGCATATTCATGCACACCTTTTTTGTACTTGTGTATTTATCGCCAATCGCCCTAAAATGTCAAACAGCATGGTGACTATAGACAATTTCTTGGTCAGTGCTAAGAACAAAAAAACCCTCAATAAGAAAACAAATAAAAAATCCGCGCAGCAGGAGGCAGCCTCTGTCTCAAAGTAACGCCGACGCTTAACATCTGCGGGAAAATCAAAGCACCTGGCCCAGCGCAAGGCTGAGGCTAAGGGCGCTTTAAACACTGACCACAATTGAAAACACATGTTTTTCACTACCCCTACCACTAAAACCACCAATCCCCTTGATACCCATGCCTCATCTGCAGATAAGAGAGAAACTGAGGTTGGGCATGTCAGTGAAACAGACGTCTAACAAAACTTCTTTCTTGAAAGCGGGGATGAGGAGAGGGTGGAGAGGAACTGCGACTCTTTTTCTGGGATTGTTGATGGGGAGTTTTATGATGCGGTCCAGGGCAACATGGAATCTGACCAGGTGGATAGCTCACCCCTCCGGCACATGCAGGAAGGGACGGTCATCCATAACCCTAAGGTGCCGCATCAGGGTGGGATGGGAGTGGCCACAACCACACCCAGACCACCCATGGCCAGGCCCTCTACTGCCACAACCCTCTTCTTGGGAGGATCACAGGATCTTGTTGGCAATGAGGGCCAGGACGGGGGAGATCTGGGGGTGAAAACGGTAATGCCTGGTGGGGCTCGAACACCGGTTTCAACCACCCCTAAAACACCCACCTCTGCTAACCTAGCTAAATACATCCCCACCGCAGAGGAAGACGCCCTCATGAAAGAGACGATTAATATAGTCAGTCTGGTGAAAGATCTGCTAGAAAAACCTCATACTGGCCAAGGTGGTCACTCTGGAACAGGGGATACTGACTCCCGGTCTTTAGAGATAAACTCTGGCTCGGTCTCAGACATATCAGCATCGGACTTTGATGACGACTTTGACATCAAGACGAAACTCAAACTCTGGAACAAAACGATCTGTAACCTCTAACTCTAAACTAAACAACTCTGACAACAATACTTGTTCGCGCTCTAGCCAGCGGTGAAAAACTAACAACTCTGCATCAAACACACTCTCGTCCACGCCTGGACAGCCCCACCAAGCGCAAGTTAACGCTGCCCCGGCGGCTTGTCCATCAGGTAGGCGGGGGAACAACCAGGCGGTGTCAAAGCGCAAACTCCCTTCGATCCATTTTGCTCCTCTCTGGCACAAGCCACTAATGAACCTGCTTTTTCCGGACACCTTTTGGCACAGGCGGCAGAAAGAACTTAGATGGTAATTTTTACTGTCGCCGATCAACTTTTGCCCTATATGAAAATCAACTTCTGGCCCTCTGCGAATGGAGGATGCCTAGTAATCTGGACATGCACAGTGCTGGACAAAAGGCAAAATTCAAATGCTTAGAGTCCAGATGCGTGATCTGCATGGTGACCAGGAGAGTTTTGGCAGAGGCAGACATCCGCGCGCATTACGATGCGATGCGCATCTCGGACCTTGAAACCAAACTAAACTTCTTTCAGAACCAGGTTAATGATGCAAAACATTTCCAGGAAACCACGCTCATGGAACTTGTAACGTGTTTTAACCACATAAGAGCATCACACACCCTCTCTGAAGGCAGGATTGGGCAGGAATGGCTAAAAAGCCAGGTTTGTCCGGCCCCAACAGGGCGCCACACCCTGCCCAAGCCTCAGAGTTATCCGGCGGCGCAGCAGCAACCGGACTTTCGGCCCCACCAGACTCAGAACCTGATCAATGTTCCTCATGTAGAGATGAGACCAGTACAAACAGCCCCAAACGCTCAAAGAATCAGTAGTGGTACCCAAATTGTTGGAGCCACTGGGATACTGCTGGAAGGTAGTGCTCCCTTGACAGACTCAGCGCGGCGTAACGGACCGATTTTCAACCCTGTTCACCAGCCTTCTCCATCTGGAAGAGCTCCTATTACCATGCTACTCCCACCTGACCTTGGCCAGTGGGTCCGGCATCCGCCGCAAAATGACCATCCAGAGGAAACAGGCGAACCATTTAACAGTGTTACCAACTCAAAGAAATGACGAGAAAGGAGAAGGCACAACTTGGAGAAAGCACAACCCATTGAAACTCGGACAACCATCTTACCAGCCCACATTACACCCCTCCCACCTACCAAGGGCAAAAGGCTACCAGTACTGAGCAACCGGACTGTATACGTCACAGCGGGACGGGACAGTTCAGAGGATGAGCAGAAGGCAGCCTTGTTGGAAGTGCGGAATATTCTCCTCCCACTCATGGGGGTGGGAAAGAATATTATTCTTAACTGCTCTAAAGCCACCAGTGGGTACATCGCCATCCTACTGACTGGGCCGGAGCATAAAGAGAAAATCTTACACCTCTTGCAAAAAGAGGAGACTGGTTTAACTCCAGGGCTGCAGGTCACCGCACCAGGTGAGCTGGCGTTCCGACTCCAGCTATGGGGTGCCCCTCCCAAGGTGGACAGTCTCAAGGACTCGAAGAAAACAGCAACTACCTTGACCAGAGATAACCTCATAAGGCGCATACGTAAGGAGAACACTGATGTGCTGTCCAGAGAGGAATGGGACAGCATAATTGTTCTATGTGGTCCAACGGAATCTTCTGACAAACGCCGCCCCCCTCCCTGGGTGCTGGCGGCCAAGAAGGATATTGGTGCTAAACTCTTTTCCATCGGCTCCCTCCAGCTTGGCTTTAAGATGTGCAAGCTCAAGCGAGGAGAGGAGCCGACCAGATGCTATCGCTGCAGCAGGTTCGGGCACACGGTGAAGAATTGTCGAAATAACCTCTGTTGCCCGAACTGTACGGGAAACCACACCAAAGAGGCTTGCCAGATACAAAACATTACAGAATAAACAGTTGGCCTGAAATGTATAAACTGCGTCATACACCATGAGCTTCGCACTGACCACTCTGCCTTGGACAGGCGGAACTGTCAGACCTACCTCCACGCCTTGCAGGAAAGCAGGGCTACAGACGAGAATGCCCAGCCTGCCCTGAACCACTCCCGCGAGAACTCTGATTAAAAAACAACCACCCACATATCGCCACACCGAACCACTCTCCACTAATCTTCTTATGTACATCATTACCACATTTTCTGCCGCGGGGACAATCTGCAGGCTATCATGGTGGTGCACAAGCAGGTGGAGCTGGATGTTCAGCATGGCCACTTGTGCACGGACCAAATAGCCATTGCGATTGTTAAATTTTGCGGCATTACAATGGCGTTTCTGTCTATATATGTTCCGCCTGTTGGAGCCACCAGAACACAACTTTTGCACCTGGCTCACTTAGACACTATCACGGGAACAATTGTGGCTCTGAAAGCTCTAGGAATCAGACATTTTGTGGTGTGCGGAGATATGAATGCCGAGCATGCTGCCTGGGGCAGCAATCTGCTCGGCAATCAGCTCCGCAACCACCGCGGATATGACACGCTGGCCTGGTTCACGGACCACAACCTCCAGATCCTGAATCCAGTTAACGGACCACCAACTTGGTCTGCCCTTCCGGAAGAAAGGGCAGTTCGACGAGCCAGTTGGCTAGATGTCATAAACTGCACAGATGTTTTGTTCAATAAATTTGATCAGTTCAGGAGTGAAGAACCCTTCACGGACTCGGATCATAGAGTTTTAATTGCTCAATTCTCCACCAATCACCAGCAAGCTTTGCCACCTCCAACAGAACCTCATTACGCTCGTCTGAACACAGCCGACTGGGATTCACTAAAACTGATTCACGGGAGCATATAGTTTAATACCCCCCTTGACCTTGATACCTATACAGTTGATCAACTACTAGCACATATTGACAAATGCATCAGGCTTGCGCTAGCTGGGCACCGCCTGAAGAAAAAAAGCTCTTCGCAAATTCCTCGGAGTTCCTTGGTGGGACGATGAGGTAGACAAGCTATACAAAAAAACCAAAAATCTCAGATGGAAGGCGCAGCACTCTCCACTACTTGACCACCGCCTAATTTCAAAATACCGAGCTTCGAAAAATAAGTTCAGAACGCTATCTCGGGAGAAAAAGCAAACCTGCTGGGACAGCTACTGCCACATCGAGTACGGTGAAAATGCCTGGGGCAAGCTGCAGCAGGCAAAAAAGGTCCTACAGTGCTCTCAGCTATGAATGATGAACACTGAAATTACACAACTAACACTCAGGCTACGTTAGAACTTCTTGGAAGATCCTTCTTTCCTCGGCCCCAAATTTGAAGCCCACTGGAAAAACGGCAACTCCTAAAAATATCTAAACTACCTGACGCTTTCTTTGATACTATATCACTTTCCTCCAGCAAACCCGGATGACCCACCCTTCACGGAAGACGAGGTGTGGGCAGCATTTCAGCAAACGGCACCTGATAAAGCGGCAGGTCGTGACGGTGTGACATACCGTGCGATTGTGGGTTTGTGGGGTGTGCTGGATGAACCATTCCTGAAACTGGCAAATAAAGGCTTGGGGAGATTTGCATGGCCTGGTTTTTAACCCGGCAAAAATGCAGGCCATGTTCCCATCGCACAGTTTTTCCCACTATTGATGCACTTAGAGAAGACATTAACATGTCAGGAGCTCCAATCACAACATCTGATTCCATTAGGGTGCTGGGGCTAACCATTGATCGCCGACTCTTGTTTCTGGAACACTTAGATGACCTCCGTGGAAGAACCAGACAAGCAATGGGCAGGCTCAGATACCTGGCCTCAGACACATGGGGACTAAAAACTCTCAAATCTGCCTTGACCATTTATCATGGAGCAACCATTCCCCTCCTTACATATGCAGCCGGAGTATGGGGAAACAGAGTTCACATCCTTAATAATTGTTTAAATGCAGATAGACGAAACAGGTTCTGTGCATGTCTCTCCACCCTTCAGAATGGAATCCTCCACATCATTGCCCGCCCAAAAAAGGATGTGGCGACGATCGGTCTTCATGCCATATTGGGATGCCCTCCAATCAAAGAGCAGATACAACTCAGACTTGCTATATGGGAGGCTAAGACTGCTGGGACACATGAAACATTCCCGCTCCTCCACCCTGTGCACAACTGCGGTCTTATCCCTGTCCACCCGTCTATTCGTTACGGAAAATACATCATTAAAGGCGAATTTGACCCCACTGTCCCTGCTGACACTCATCTTGACCCACCGTCCCTTGACCTCGGAAATAGTGTCTGACTGGATACTGGGTGCTTCATTTCTACCGTTTAATGACTCTAATAAATTGACTCGCCTGCAGCCCATTGTGGTGCGCGCGGGAGTAACCACCCCTTAAGCTCTTGCTAGATACCTCATCTGGATCTTTCTTGTACAAAAAGTAACACTCCATGATGATGGTGAAGATGAAAACAACGGACTGGGCCGCCCGCCCCGCCCCCACACCCTGGCGTTGTGGGCGCCACCCTGGAAAAAATCACGGTTCCCTGGAATACTGGCCTAAAAACAGGCTGCATTATACTAGGTAGTATGATGAGTTGTCTGAAAACAATAATAATCATGTATATATTGGGCAGACCCGTAGAACCGTTTCCACCCGTAAAGATGAACACATGAAAGATTTTAAAAATAAAACGGAGATCTCCGCTCTATCCCGACACACTATCGATACTCGTCACACCCCACAATGGAAAAAACTAAAACACTGCAGCGAATCACCAGCTGGCACGAGAGGCTCTTAATCGAATCCTATCTGATCTTGTCTTCCCCGAATTCCTTGAATGACCTCCCTAGCAACCTCAATGTACGTGCATATATAAA
>JAUJYS010006098.1:0-10558 GCA_033995665.1 Melogona broelemanni | reverse complement strand
ATGAATTCCCAAATAACCACTGACCCCAAACATGTATGCACGTGTAGTCCAGCCTAGTGTCATTGACGAATAGGTAGGCCTATTTGTTCGCGTCGCTAATTAATTTTATGGGTGGATCATGCAAATAAAACCTATGAAACTGTAAATTAAATGAACTCACAAAACAAATAAAATCCAAACCTACCTTTTTTTAACCATTTCTGCAAACGTTTAACGGAAGAAACAGCAGCTAAAACAGACACACACGTGCACTTCCAATGTGGTGTAACCAGGCTACCGGGGCAAGTCCCTAACAATGCTGTCAGATACAATTCCTAAATATATCCAAATAACTTTAATGTTTTTAACAATTATGGGTTTATTTATTTTTAAATGTAAAAAATTATAGATGTATAAATAGTAAAAGATATTCCTTAAAATATAAAAACCATCAAAATATGGTTTATTTAATTTTATCATCAAACCAATTAATTATTGACGATCAAGGAACAATCTGGCAACCTGCTGGAAACAACATGGTAGCGCCCATGTCAAAAAGCTATGAAAATTACCAACTTTGACATAAATCTAGTGTTAATTTCGTAATAGTTTTACCTTACCTTTTTAAAAATGCCAATTATTCATGATCAGGAAGCGCCAGAGGTAAAAGATGGGCGATCCTGTTCTGGGCTTCGTGAAGATTTGAAGAATTGTTTGCTGGAAAGCGACTGTGTGAAAGTGGTATGTGAAGCCTCGACATTTTTAATAAATTTTATTTCTCATGGACATGGATTAACTTTATGTTAAATCTGCCATTCAGTATTCATAAATGAATCGGAAACTACTGTAAACCTAATTGGTTCGATTCCCGGCGGATTGTTTGGCGAGAAAACCCCTCGCGAATAGCTAAAACGCAAACGTATTAAGGCCTTTGACACTGTTGACCACCGGCTCCTTTTCCATAAACTTCGTAAATGTGGCTTATCTACTCAAATCCTTGCTTGGATATCATCCTTCCTCTCAAACCGCTCTCAGAGTATTCCCCCTGAGGGTGAGTTTTCTAAATCTGTCCCCGTCATCTCTGGTGTTCCTCAAGGTTCTGTCATCGCTCGAACATGTAAATCGCCAGAATGCTATGCACGGCGATCACATTCATTCATCCAAATATAAATAGTGACAATAATATCATTGTGAATAGGTCTATGTCATTTGTCAATATCGTTTGTCTATTGTAATATCTACCTACGCCATTATTCTTATAGCAAAAACTGTCACCAAAGGAGTGTCTACGGGATAAGGGCAATCCAGGTCTACCAGAAGAATGCACCCAATTGCGAATGGCTTTTTTCGAATGTAAAAGATCGCTGGTAGGTGTTGGCAATATTATTGCACAAATTAAATGCTAATAATGCCCACATTCATATTTTAAACTTTACCTAGATATGACAAGCATTGATTTGCCTCTTTAATTGTAAATTTCAGCTTGATAACAGGCAACGATTCCGTGGAAGAAAAGGGTACTAGATAACCAATGTCAAAGTCGGCGAATTTTTTTGTAAAATATACGTGTACCATAATTTAGCAGATAACATAGCCCATAGTCTCTACTGTCTGTATCTATTCCTTTGAATAAAAATGTAGCTACCATTTTTAAAAAGGAGCGAGCTTACCTATTTGTTTCAAGTTTCACTTTCATTATTTTTCAAATGGTTATCTATACTTCGAAGATCACAAAGTTAAATAAATTTACCTCATCTGCTAAAATGCAGATACTGTACAATATTTTTGTTAACACTTTCTCAAAGTTAGCTTTCTTCATCAATCTTGAGTTTACGTTTACGTTAAACACTTATTTAGGAGCGTGATTCTCGTTCGTCTTTAATCAGCACTTTCTAGGGTTCAATTCAATTGCAAAGTATATTTTTAAATCAAGACCAAATAGCCCATCTGCTTCCATATTTTTATTCCAAGTAGATACTACTACAAACACAATTTGTAATCTGACACAGTAGTCACTCTGATGGTTCCCAAACTTTTAGAAGACAAGACATTATCTCTCCCCTACCGCAGTCAAATCTATACATCTGTACACTATGTGTTCGGCATGTTTGGGAATCAGGACAACAGCTATATCGAAATAAGATTTTGTGTCTACTCTGGAAATTCGATCAACGCTACTTCCGAAAGAACAAAAAGCAAGAACATAAGCGGAGCACAGATTTTAAGCAGAATCTCACGGAAACAGACTTTCGTTTTATCGCCTGTTCATATATATAAAAACATGGTTTATCGTAGAAAACATACAATATATTGGCGAATACCGTCAGGTGGCGCTTGATGAAAGGCGCTCCAAAATTACACGAATAAATCTAAATAAAATAAATGATTTTTACATTCTTTCTTATTTGTCGTTAGTAGTGTTGTTATTTATGCATACGCCTATATATATATACATGTTTATTTTTATACTTTGTTATTTATCATGGCAGCAATAAACCTAAATTGCGATCAGCATTTCCAAATATCATTTCCACACCGGACTCAGATGTGACCTGAATGGGACACATACAAAAATAAGAAAAATTAAACGTCACTGATATAGGAACAAAATATACATGATTTTTTTATCGACTTGCTCTACAGTGATTTTTAAAAATAATTTCGCCATCGAATTATTGCTTCATTTTTCGCGTATCTATTTTCTGTTCTAAGGAATGGGACAAATCTTCTCGAAACACCACCGTGGATTAGAAAGTTTTACAACGCAGTTAATTTACACATTTACATATAAATCTAATTAAACTAAAATGCTAAGATCACATAAAATTTAAAATTTTGGAATCCTCCGCCGGAAATTGGTTGACACTATTTGCATAATGAACTGTGATCTTTAATTAACGTTAAAGTGTGACACAATTAATCATGCCGGCATTATGTGTTATCTTAAGGAACCAATGTAATATAAAATCTTGACAACAGTTCATTTAAACTGCGTAAAAATAAGTATCGTCTAAGTTTTAGTCTGATCCTGGGGCTTTTTTTGTGTAAAAACAAATTTTGGTGTAAAAACAAATTTTAGCCCTACTCATTGTTTTTAAACATTGAAAATGACTTCAAAAAATTTTCATCAGTGACAATTAACACATTTCACCAATCGTCAATCTCCCCGTAATTAATACTGTTTTGATAAAACTCCGTAAACTGGGATACGCATGCCATCTCCTACAGGATACAATATTAGATATACAGTATACACAACATTAATACGTGTATATCGTATTGCTATTCGTGTCGATATCAATCGTGTCACTCACGCGATAAAACATTTTCCAATTGAAATTCAGGCGGGCACAGTGCGTCGTATTCGTAACCTTTAACCTTTTTTATATTGTTTCCACTGGGCTCTGCTTTCGGTAATAAATTCTGATAAACTTTGTTGAGTATTAATGTAGTTGACGTATTATACATTCCCTTTATTATTGGATATGATGAGATTATTTACTTATCGTGAAATCAATGAGCTCGAAGGCATAGAGTACAGTACGTGAGTCGGTTTTCAGTAACATTTAGTAGCTTCTTCTGCGTCTTATATTTCTTTACCAGCGAGCCCCTACCCATTCAATAATAACAAATTTTATTTTCGAAACTATCCTATTTTTAGTACAAAACGCCTTTTGAGTACATGCACAATATTTGAAAATTACTTTTGTTCGAACAAGAAAAAGTAGTTTTGATTAACTGAATTAAGCATAATTTAAATTTGATATTGGTTGTAGCAAATACAAACTTACGGATGGTTTCTAAGCTCATTTAAATTTAATTTACGGACAATAATACCTGCGAATTTGACAACACTTGCAGAACAATTGATATGGAACATTTTTTTTAACGAAAGTTACGAACAGTGGAGTGATTGTCATAAAGAGCTTCACGTAATTTCAACTTTCGATATTCGAATATCGGGCGAGATTTCAACAGATTTGCTCAGCTTGTGACCTTGCCACGTATGAATTCTCAACACTTGACATGTGTTTCAAACAATACGTGCTACATTGTACCGAGGCAAACCCTAAATATTTCGCACATCGAAAGTTAATATTATGTAGTCTTAACTAAAACGTACGATATCTAGAAATATGGCTAAACCAATATATCTATATATTTTGTTGTCATTTAAGTGAGAAAATACGGTTTTAAGTGAGAAAATACGGTTGACCTTTTACAATTTTACATTTAGAAGTTCGAAAATTGTACATGGACTTTCGATAACAGTCACAAGGAATTATTAATTTGACAAAAAGCTATACTGTAATCCGCAATAATGAACCAATTTGCTTCAATTGCAATTCCAAGACTCCCAAAATAAGTGTTATTCAAATTTATATTTTTATTTTAAAATATGCTGAATGCGGATAATATTTTTGTTATCTGAAGTATTTTTATCAGCGAACAGATAAGATACTTCGTTCAAGAATGTTTATACTCTTGTTTTTTTCTAAATACGAGTATATGAATTGAGTAGTGGTTTAAAAGCTATTCATTTATGATTGAAAAAAAGGACCTGCCTGACAATAAATGTTTCGGTTTAATTGAAAAATGGATATTTCATTATTTATCTTCCAGGGACAGTAGCAAAGTTATTGTCAATTAAACAAAAGTAAACTATATTATTTCCCTGACACAGTTCGTAAATAAAAGTAATCCCACGTGAATTATTTAAATCTACAAAAATAATATCATCAGAGTCTCGTAAGGAAAAGCGGCGTAATGAATAGGGATGATGGGCGGGAGAATGAACTTGTACCGCTGTTCTCGGCGCGCCTTTCAAACTACATGTAATCAATCAAAATCTGTTTTAGCCGTCTTTGTACTATTTTAACTCATAATACCTAGCGTACTGGCGGTACCAACAATGCACTTATACATTTATAGGCGTAATATATAGAGTGGCGATTAGATTTATTATTTATGAATTCTATAGAATGTTTTTTAATAATTTAAAAAACACTAAATTTGTATACACTTTTTCTCCCTTTTGTACAAAATATTTTTACACATGGTATAGGTCATAGTCATTCTGATTTTAAATGGTTGAGATGAAAATTAATTAACGTTACATTATGACGAACGAAAACTTTAATTATTTTTTAGACATTTTTGGAAATGGTGGAAAAATCTGCCTTTAATTATTCATAATTCAGGTGTACCATTCCAAATGTTCCTTCAAAGCTACTGGGGAATTCTATTTTCATGTCAAAGCCTTCGTAGGAAAAAATCTGAGATACAAATCGTGCCACTGTTTTGTCACGCTCAATTAATGTATAATGTTGCCTTAAAGAGAGTATATCGATCACAATTACTTAAAAACTATGAAATGTGCTTCACTGCTTACTCGACATTACATTTGAGATTTTATTTTCTGCCTTAACAAAATTCGTCTTCCTTGAAACAAACGTCGTTTTCAAGTCGCTACCTAACCTATGAGTTAAGGACACGTCGTTATTTATTTTAAAAAATGTACATTCTACACTTGCATATTTGTGTCGCAACTTGCAGTACTTGCGTACTCGCAGAGAACGCATCCCGTGCTACCTTAAGGATAGATCGACGTCAAGTAGTGTGCGCTCATTCTAACCTCTAGTCTACTTCATGGGATTTTTTCCCATTCAGGTTGGTCTTCCCTCCTCCCGCAAAATAAAACAAATATTTAATCATTTCCTGTTCAGTTTAACTTCGGCGGGCCACCGTGCATATTTGCTATCCCTGATACAAATGTGGCCCCTATTGATTTATTGTATATGCCGCTTGTTGTTCGCTATTAGCCCAGCTCTACGATGGCTTGTTCACATTTTCCAATTTGGTAGGCCAACGCCCGATCATAATTATCTATCAGACAAATTACTTCATTTCCGTAAGTGGTACACCGATAAGAAACACGATGAGGCGATTCTAAACAATATGAGAATATCTTGGAAGGCATGTATTGAACTGGGTAGGGAAACATACCGACAGAAAACGATATTTAATTATTGGGATTGATGAGGCAAAAAAGAAGTAGCAGTGGCGTAGTATGTTTCACGATTGGTTGGGTGCGCGTAAATCAGAAGACTTGGTTAAGTAAGATGCCATCAGCATTATCGAATCGAACGAGCAACCCAACCTCGCTTACGAAAAAGCGATCGAAATCACACGTAAAACCCAGGCAAAAAGGTGTCTGCCAAATTGATTTTTTTTTTAGCTCCGAGGACATTCTTTATCCCAAAAACACATTGTAAACGGAACATGTATTCTTTTTTTTAGGTAAGTCTCACGATTTGGTCAATACGTTTAAAATAAATAGGAAGAAAATGTATTTTTTGTCAATTTGCAAACCACACAGTTTTTCCAGTTTGACAGACAACCCTTTCCACTAGCAGTAACGAATTATCAACGCGAGTCCTGCCCACCACCAGAGGCGCTGCGTCGTTAATAGTTAGAAAATCATTAGAAAAAAGTCAGCCGCCCGGTGGACACGAACACGATCAGAATGATCAACGAAAATAAGATTGTGTGACTTCCTGGGTCTGTCTCCACTCGACTATTTCGTGTATTGGGTAAGACCGTCATATCCCAACCTTGCGGGAGGAGGAAGGGAAAAATTTGTAGTGGCAGGGCAGACGGGGTGGCGAAAGTAGGGGGGTACAAAAAATCTATAAAATATGGCACCAAAGAGATGGGGGAAATGTGGATGGGAGGAATGGAGACGGAGTAAAGGTCGATTTGGAACACAGAGGTTCTTTTTCGTTTGCACGCACTGCGTGACCACAAAAGCGACAAAAAAGCACTTTCAACCGCCACGCACATTCCAAAAGGCAAAAAAGCACGTCGTCTGCAGAGACACGGGAACGATGGCAGTGATGGTGGTTTGATGGACTAAGGGGGTTGGGCGGGATTTAAAGTTTGTGAACCGCGTTGGGTATACACCGGGGCGTCATTGTCCGGGTATCGAAACTATACACCGGGGCAAGGGGTGATGAGGCAAACTGGACAGTAGGTGGTTTACAAGTCCGGTTTCTACTGCTTAGTGGTGCGCGACAACGTATTCGATAGCATCAGAAACAAAGAGTGATGGTGTACTAACGTAATTTTCATCATAATGGAAGCTATATGTAAAAAAAAAACTCAGTCAAACGGTTTTAGTTATTGAAACAATTATTGAATAAAAAACCGGATTGAGGGGTGAACAGTTGGAATCAACAATGATACGACGATAATTTTCACCCCATTAATATCAGTCCAACTTGCAAGATACCAAATTGTAATTTTTCAAATGACAAAATCATCAAATAGCCAGGGCATTGGCTAGCGACGAAACAAACGTAATCGTGACAAAATTATGGAGTCAAGCACGATAACGTCAACAAAATTTCTATATCAAACGCGATAATTAAAAAAAAATAATTATGCAACCCTTTTTTTTAGAATTTGTCGACTGACAAAAGTAAACAATCGAAAGGCAGAACAATCGAATATCGTAACTGTCGCGTGTCACTTCATTAGAACGCGACCAGCGGAACCAACGTGACCGGGGGAATCTTTAAAAAATATATATTTATGTACATGTATGTAGTTATATTGGTAGTAGAGCGCGCTGATTTCACGACACACCCCTGATTGCCTAGAGGGCCAAGGTTTCTATTAGGGGTGGAGTGAGGCGATAGGGGCGGAGAACCAGGTGACGGTAAAAGAGAGGAAACTCCTATCAGGAGGTGAAAACCACACTGCGGTTCCACCAAATAGTGCCAAGCCCTGTTCGGTGTTTCCTTCTCTCACTTGAGGTCCACCGGACTCACACCCTCGGGACTATCCAACTGGAATGGCTTGAGGGCCAACCGACGCTCAGGCAGGCTCTTGGTCGGAGACGTGGCCGAAACCGGCGGCAACTGTTTCGTCGGCGACGTCTTCGACGGGCTCTTGGAGGGCGACAGGCGGGTGGGCGAGGCGGACGACCGCGCGCTCTTCCCACCGCCGGACGACTCCGGTCCCGGCGACCGCGATCCGTTCCGCGCCGCCACCGGTAACGGCAGCTGCGGCCCAGACCCCATGCCGTCCCCCACCTTGATCACAATCCGGTGCCGGTGGTCCGACCACGATGCCCCTTCGCCCCCACCTCCACCATCCTCCGGCGTCGGCGTCAGGTCTCCGTTCTGTTGACTGGCGCCGGACGACCGATACGGCACGAAGATTCGCACCGTGTCCGGCGAGCCGGCAAACTTTGGCGTTGGCGGTTCGGAGCCCCCGCCTCCGCCCTCACCCACGCCGGGTAACGGCACGTTATCGTAGAACGACGTCTGGCGTTTGAGGGTGGCCGGGTCCGCGGCGCCCGGGCTGGCGGTCCGAATGCCGTTCCGCGCCGGTGAAGCGCTGGTGGCCGCTGCTAACTGGGAGGTGGCGCTGGCGATGCTGAGCGGGGTGACGGAGCGTTCCCCGCCGTTGTAGCTCATGAGCGCCGCCTCTTCCTCGTCCTCAAGGTGCTGGGAGCGGCTGAGCGTGACGGCCGAGGCCAGCGACAGATCGGCGGTGGACGTCTGGGAGGTCTCGGTGGCCGAATTGCGGCGCGATTCAGAGGACTGAGCGCCCACGTACGAGCTGCAGTCGTCGATGGACGGGTCGTAGGAGTATTTGGAGGAGCCCTCGCCGTAGGAGTGGCGGCCGGCGGCGGCATTGGTGCCGGCGGCACCCGGGGTGGCCAAAACGGGGGTGGGCGGTCGGTTGTTGGCGGTGGTGCCGTTGAGCACGCCGGCGCGGCGGCCGATGCGCTGCTCGAGGGTGGGCTCAGGCAGCAGACCGAAGGGACGTTGGGCCAGCTCGCCGGGTGGCGACTTGCCCGGCAGCAGCATCTTGGCCTTGGCCAGCTCCTCCATGCAGTGGGTGAGCGAAGTGATGACGGTGTCATCGTCGTAGCCGAAGTCACGCTCCAGCTGCACCTGGATGTAGTGCACTATGCCCTCCATGTTCAGCTTGGACAGTTGCTCTAGAAGGATTTTTTTAATTTTAAAAATAACATTTTCTTTATGATCAATTTATATTAAGTATTTTACACGCTAGTGATGGGCAGATCACGTTAGGTGTGTGTCTAGGTCCCCCAAAATACAGTTGAGTCTAAAAATCCAGACTAAAACCCCATCATGACTCATGATGCATAATTGTTGAGCATCCTTGAGTGAATATGACGGATCATCTGATAGATGGTATTGTTTATTTCAATTTTTAAAAAAATTAAAATTTTGTTGTCATAAAAATGCTTTTGCAAAATCGTTCATCGTATAAGCTGAAATGATTCAACTAGGAAATCGGGCCCAGAACAACGTGTACTCACTTCTATGCAGCTTCAACAAATTGTAGGGCATCGAGGTGAGCACTTTTTCGCCTTCGAGGATGTAGATGTCCCACAGTCGAAGCGTCAGAGTAAACGGAACCTGTCCAAAATGGGAAGCGCATGCTGCATTCAATCACACCAAACTACTGATACAATTTATGTCACACGACACAATTTGTTTATGGCGTGAGATACGATGGACGTAGGAGGCAATCGATTCGCTTGTGGAGTCCCCTCTATTATTATTAACTTACCCGATCGAGGAAACACTGGAAAAACCACTTGAGGGTGTACAGGGACGAATGAACTTCGTGTTTGTCCTGAAAATTAACACAATTAAGATTAGTTTTGTCACTCCCGCTATGATTACAGAGTATTTGTGATACTGCACTCTCTGACAATCATTTGCCGCGATTTTAATGGTCAATAAATTCGTAGAAAGATTAAAAATTAACCACATATAGCGAAATATTTACAAAATATGTTTTTTAAATAGGAAAAAAATTCAATTTTTAATCGATCAATCTGTTACGAGTAGCCAAGAATAAACGCGGATCACAACAATTTTGTTCGTTTAAAAAAATAGGTCTTCAAAATAAAAGAAAAAAAGATTCAATTTGATTTCTTCAAAGGGATACGTGGGTTACGCAGAAAAGCGCTCTACTGACCAAGTGCTTCTTGAGTTTGGGCAAAAACTTTGACAGGATCTTGTCGTGGTGATCTTGGAAGCGCATCAACTTCGGAAAGCCAGGAATAAAAAAACCTGAACATCGACAACAGGGGAAGAAATAGGCGATGAAAATAAATTGATATGCTGATGCAATTCGTCGTGCAATCGGGGGCAAATTGTAAAACCTTCTCCATTTCTTACCGTGCATTGCATGTTTCTCGCCGCTCATCAACTTGGACATGGCCCAGAACGAGTCCTTAAAACGATGGCAAAAATATACTTGTTAATGGTCCACTCTAAGACTGCACCCAACAAAAATAATTTACCAACGCCACTAGATATTGACGTTCACATACCTCCTCGTCCAGGTACATCAGGAGCAGCCCTGCAATCTGACTCATCCCTTGGCAGTAACCGATTTCCTATCAAGGAACCAACATGTCAATATCTATCTTGTTCACAATTACCATACTTAAGGCAGTATTTCACTAGGCGAATAATCGCGGCGATTGCAGCTGAAGCGCGCAAATTACAGCAGCACGTGAATTGCA
>JAUJYS010006097.1:0-10559 GCA_033995665.1 Melogona broelemanni | reverse complement strand
TGAGACTGACTTTCGCTACGCGCCCCACTCGACACCGTATTTTCAGGTCGCACATGTCTTGAACGTGTAACTTAGCCAATCATTTTGCCATCCCTCCCTTTACGTTTATACACCTAAAACCCTGATTATAACTAGCTTGTCGAGTAGCACTAGTCATCGGTCAGTATTTCCCGCTTCAAATTAAAACCTCGTATTCGTAGGCGACAAAAAAATGCTCAGAATATTTTTCGGAATATCATCTGCGGATAATATGTATACATTGCGGGTGATGCGACGATCAGGCTGCACGTTGTGCGGCTGATCTGCAGAATTTTCAAATTTCTGAAAATATAGTATTACAAGATAGAAATACAAGATTGCACATAGAAAAAAGAAAAGGGGTGCGCAGCGCAAAATTTTTTTAAACACGTAAGCAAAATGAAAGGAAAGTGAAGTGCGCGCACTCATCTAATTGAAAAAAAAAAAAGAGTGGATAGAACACGTCAAAAGAAAGAGCACGAGCAGCGGGATTTTTTTATAAATTTCAAGTCCAATATAAACAAAAATAGAGCAGCCTAAATGTTTGACGTATAAGCAGAATATTAAAAGGAAATACCGCACGCAGCGCAACCTTTTTGGTATATTGCAAGTACAATGTAGAAAAAGGAAAACGCCCGCGCAGCGGAATTTTTTCAGATGTTGCTAGTTAAAATTAAACAAAAATAGAGCAGCGATTTAAAACATAAAAAATCGTATAAGCAATACAGCAAAATGAAAAAGCGAGCACCACACAACGTTTTTTTTTTTAATTTGCGAGTAGAAAAGGAAAGATTTTCGAAATCTGGCAAAAATTTATTTCTTTGGCATTCCAAGTGGTTAAAATCTTTTTCCATCTCCCCTGGTCGGAGATACCATCATTTTCAATTGGTTAAAATCTTGCTAAGGAAAGGGTGTGAAAAAAGTGTGGGGTCGGTTATGTATATGGATGTGGATAAGGAAGGCGCGCGCAGCGAAAATTTCTGAAAAATGTGGAATCGCTACTCAAAGAAATAAGGAAAAAGCGCGTGCATCAAACATTTTCATAATTGTGTGTGTTGTGTGTCTGATATTAGTAACAGAAAGCGCGCCCAGCGCGAAATTTTACTATTTGTGAAACATTTTAGTTAGGATCATTGTTGCTGGCATGTATTTTGCATACGCAAGACCATGATCTGCCCGAACTGGGGGGGTCAAAACCGACCTCCAGGGGGTCAGCTAAATTCAGGAGCTGAGGGGAACTTAAAGTTAATTGTTCGATTAAAAAATTGGGCGACATTTTTTTATTATTGTTCAAATATTTTTTAATAATTAATGAACAAACGTATAGAGGTGGGGTTGATGCATAGGGCGGACGTTGTGCAGTTCGGAAATGTAATCCCGCATTTGGATCTCAAGAGAACACTGCGATGAGTAAGCAAGTCACGTGCTCGTCTCTTTGTTATTGACAACACTGTTTTTGGCATTGACACAAAAGAGCAAACATCGTTTTGCCTTTAACAAGTAAGTATCCGGGCCTACATACGAGAGCATTTAATAGTCCTATATCCGCTGTCAACAGCGAAGTCGTAATGGCAAATATGTGTTTTTTTTACCCACCAGGGCTGTCAGTTTAACTTTTGAGGCGGATACCAGGTTAACTCGGGTCAATTGTCGAAATGACATTCAAAAACCTGTTTTTTTTCTTCGCTCTTTCGGTGCCGTACATTTGCTGCGGAATTTAGACATTTACGAGAGATTCAAATGAAAAGGATTTGGTGTCATTTTGGCACGTCGTACGCTCTCTTGTCAATGTCAGGGGTTTTTGACAAATTGGTTATGCGATCAAATTTGGGCTCTTCAGAGCGCGATGGAGTAAAAAACGCGTTTAAAGGCGAAAGACGAGGTATAGTCTAAATAAAAAATGGGTTCCATACTGAATTTTAGGCTAAATTACACGTTCGCGGAATGAGCGACCAGAAAATACGGTATCGAGTGGGGTGCGTAGTGAAACTGACTTTCCTAACCAAAAACATAACATGAAGTGACTAATCATGTGAGACTGACTTTCGAAACGCACCACACTCGATACCGTATTTTCTGGTCGCTCATTCCACGAACGTGTAATTTAGCCGAATTTTATTTGACGCTACTGTATTTTAAATTCCCAACAATTTCGTAAATAAATCACTGTGGTAACAAACTATGCACATGTGCGTATTTCCTTTTAAGCTGAACCCTTCAGAGGCCAGTCTCTAAAACGCGGCGGGTTTCTAAAATAAAGTAATTCTTTATTGTTGTGCATTACTTAAGAAACCACCACGATGGTTGGTGGATATTCTCATTTCCATATAGCGCATTTTTTTAAGAGCAGGTAGCGATCGAAACAACACGAATCATTACACTTAATTAGCACGTCATAACTTTTTGACAAGTGTAAAGTTAATGAACATTGCTTTGCACATTACTAATGAATGCTACTTTGTGTTTTTCAAACAGACTCAAGTTACAATATGGTTTCTGCGAGGCTAGTGTACGCGCCTACATCCTATTATTCGATTGTTTGGCGACCAGTGCTGCCAAACTGGGTTTTCTTATTATTATCAAAAGTAATTCCGCGGCCACTTAGAATTTTCAATTCAAATTTCATTAAAAAATTCAATTATCGGTATTTATTAAACAATTAATTAAAACCCTTAAAGAAATCGGATTTTAATTGTTTTATTTCCTCAAATAGAATTCATATTTTTTTAATTCACTAAGATAATGTAACTTTTCCCCAAAACTAATTATAATGAAACTAAATAACTAAATAACTAACTAAATAATCAAAAATGAGTTAAATTCTTAAAAAAAACTTATAAAACTACCGGTAATAAAAAATGTTAAATATTAGTTAAATTTATAACGAACATTCATAAAACTTGTTGAACTGATTGCAATTTTATTAATGATTCTGGAGAAGTGTCTAGTTCCTAAACATTAAATTTGAAAATTTGGTGATGAGCTTTTAACATGTTTTGATCAGTCTTTTCCTACAATTTCGTAGTAGGATTTTCTCGACAAAACAAATGGTTCCTGATTTGTCGAGGATTTCGCCAATCTGGCATCACTAGTAGATGAACTGTTTCTCGTGCTCAATTGTCGTTAGGTGACCGCGAACGATCGATGGCTTTTTGATCACGTTTTTCTGCGGACAATAAAAAGTATCGATTGACACGTTTTCTGCATTAAAGCTGTCCCGATCGCTTTAAGCCGGCAATTAACTCGTCGAGTCGTGTTTGCTCTCTCTTGACATTGGCACAGCGGTGCCGCGCTGTACTTTGTAATCGAGGCTCCAGTTGGAGCCAGGAAAATGTTTCGGGTCTGTGAAGGGACTCTCCAATAGCGTGGGTGTAAGCCCTCCCCAATCGCCTCTTATCTTGATCGGACTAGTGGATAGCGATCTCCCGTGAGTACTCTGCCTCGCTGTTGTTCCGAACAAGTTGTACATGGGCAGTTGAAGCCAGTTGTGCGTCAAATTATGGTCGTCAATTGGGATACTGTTTTGCAACAAGACCACTAACCCGCATTTTTGTAAAATGCTGATATATGTTTAACTTTTTTTTGGAGGCTTATCAACATATTCGTCTCCAAGACCCCAGGGGGAGACCTGGTAATTTTATCTAGAATAGACTTCGTTCCTATATGGAAAGGGAACTCCACTGTGTATCTCATGGGATACAGGCACGTATCCCATGCTTGACTTTATTTTCATTCCGACGGAAAGCGTGTGTACCAATTTTTCCCCCGATTAATTTCGAAAGTCTCCGTTGGGAATTGAACCAGCGACTGCCGTCATTGATGGCAAATGCGTTGACCATAACGCCTCTGGCCACCTATTCTTCAGGTCTTGAGATACGGTTCTTTTTCGTATTCTTAAACAAAGTTGTTTGTTAGGTTAGATTTGTTTTTGTTGACGAAACTGCAGGTGCGCAGTTCCAACTAAGACTTGTTAATTTTGGTAAGCCCTGGACTCCCTAATGTAAGCTTAGGGGTGACAGTAGTACCGCGGCTCGGCGAATAAACGAGAGCCACTGCCGGGAATCGAACCCGGGACCGTCCGCACCATAGTCGGAAGCATTACCGACTGTACTAAACGGCCGTACCAATCTCAAGGCACTGCAGTTTCAACTGCTCGTCTGGAGTTTCGCCCAAGATGACACACAGATAAGTGGCATTTTTTTTTTACAAAGACGTGAATAAATAAAGACAGCTGGGTTTTATCTGAATTTTTTCTCAATATTTTTTCTAAATATTTATTTTGATGCACTGAAGAGCTCGGGCGCACCAAACAGAGTGAAATGTTCAACTTCAAAGTTTGAATACACAAGGAAGCTAAACAATATTTTATTGAGTTTCCAATTTTAACAGATCATATCTAAAAAAAGAAAATTTTATTCGGATCTCTATCGTAGGTTTTTTAGTTGCTGTTATTTATTTTGAGATGGGTGAAATCTATTTCTTCGACATTTTTTATTGAAACTTCTTGAGAATTGAGTTAAGAAATTCAATAACAGAAGAAAAAAAATTGTTGTTATGTTCCGTCGAGTCGTTTCCGGCTCCTGGTGACGTCATGGACAATTGCTTTCCTAATGGGACGGTTCGATGACGAATCTCACGTCTACTGAAGTTTCAACAAAATTATTAATGAGTCTGAAATGATTTTTTACACGTAATACAACATAGCAACCACGTATAGATTGATGAATGAAAATCTCTGTTTTCCAGTTTTCCCACAAATGCTGAACTAAATTTATTTCTAGAAGTTTGATTTTTTGTTTTGGTTGTCAATCTATGAATCTATTGTTCATAGGTGAAACGGTGGCGTTTCGCAATATTCCTTTCGAGTTCCATCATGTTCTTACGTCACGAATACGATAGTGTGTCACGCGAGCTAACGTTTTCGAATTCTCCAATTGAGAGTGCCACGTGGATCGCGTGCGTATCGAATTTGTTGTCAATAATATAGCCTATAAATAAATTCCCCACCATATCTCAATTTTAAAAACAAGTTTTGCACGACTATATATTATTGACGTGCGAAAAGCGTCAGCTGTTTTGATATGGCGTTAGATAACGGTCTTTCCTTTCACAAAAGAATCGATTTCTCCTATTCAAAAGTTCGGGCAACGGAGTCGTCGTTTGACAACGAATATAAAAAATGCCACGCTGTCAAAACTTTCTGCAAACAAAAAAATTATTATTCATCTGAGAGGAAACTCATTGTGAGAGTGCGTGATACACAACCGACAAAGATGTAAATATTTGATAGGCCAAGCTTTTCTCGGGCCCCGTTTACACGATGGCTCATTTCACACTTCGTTCCATGAAAATTTAAACAAAACGCACATTAAAATTATTATTTTTTAATCAAACAAAATAAAACAAAAATTACAATTACCGTAGATAATTTTGTTTAGACGTGTAGTTTTAAAGGACAGCTATCAATGTAATGCATGTTGTACATTATTATTTTACTGGTAATTGCAAATATGCCGCTCTCGCGAAAAATTTGCAACTGTTTAAATTTAGGTGAATTGTCAACCGGTTTCGGTTAAGTTAGTTCAGAGACCGACTGACGTTGTGACGATCCCGGGTTCGATTTCCCACGCTGGCTTGCGTTTTTTTCCCTCTCGATTTTGGGTTCTAACGAATCTGTGTCCCTCGAACAGTTTAGAAGTATTAAATCTCCTTTAACGTTTTTACTAGAGTTGATATAAAAAAAATACCTGTTTGCGATTGTTTCTAACTTATTGAGTTCTAACTTTTAACATCCAAGAAAATAGGAACCAAAACAAATGTTTTTTGCGTATGGATAAGAACGGTGCTACGAACATGGCGCTGCCACATTCGCTGTCCAAGATGTGGCATGACGCCACATTCGGAAGGCCATTCATTGTTGTATGGTGTGGTGGCTCCGTGTGCTTCCTTCGAATAGGAATATTTGCTCACTTGCTGACCTTTACACAGTGTTCCCAGTCGATGCCAGAACCCGACCTGCTTTGCAAGTGTATAGCATAGTGAAGTTTACGAACCGTGAAAAAGTGCTTCGCAGAGACCGCCCCCTAATCGAGCGTACAAAAGCCAGTGTGGCCGCTGCTTAGATCCACACCATCATTTATGGTCCGAATGGGAATCATCGTGCTCGTACGGAGCGTGATCTCCTAGCAAAACGTGTTGCGGTTTTCCCCACACTACTTAGTCAAAAGTCTGGCAATCGAATCTACTCGGATTCGAACCATGAAATTTTTGAGCTAGGGAAGAATTTTTGGACGACAAAATATGACAGAATATTTTTATATATTTTTTGGTAACTTGTAAACGTAGTTGTTCCATTTATAATTTTTCCATTTTTTATATTTTTCGCTTAGGACTGCATGGTTCCTTGGAAAGGCAACCTTGAGAGTATTTGGGTTAACACGAATGTCATCAATAGTTTTTTATGTACGTGTGTGCGAACAATGATGAGACAACACGCATATAATAAAAATTTAAATCGCCCAACCAAGCGAAGTCAAACGAATGTCACGGTTCAAAATAAGTTCAACGCAGGGTTTGGATGATGTGGCGACCGTAGCAGGGGCTGGAACTTATTAGACGAACTTTGTTTTATATACCCTGAACCCTGTACCTTGTATTATTTGCAGTACGAGGAATATATTTTGAAAAATGAAAATAATAAGATATCTGTTGTTGAAGCCAACGTGGAAAAATATGAATATTAATTAAACAAGTTAAATTGACTAAAAATCAACCAAATTCTGCTTTTTTAAATTCGATTCATTTAATTTAATTAATTAATATTCATTATGCATTCTGCATCTGTCAGTACGTGCTTTACTCCATTCGTTTAACACAAAAAAGCTGTTTCCTTTCGCGGGAGCATCTCTAAATGTCATCGTGCAACCGCCGGTGTCGACGCGGTGTCTCATTTCAATTTAATCTCCTTGGCAAGCGTTCCTCCCGTCCTAGCAGTACCATATAGGAGCCCGTTGTCCATTTTTATGTTTCCTGAATGGACCATCGGAGAAGCTCCAACACACACCAACACCTGACATATGACGAGGACCCGATAAACGGAAATGACGTATCATGACGTGATATGTCAATCGAGGGAGGAGCGGCCGAGGCATTTCATTTTCTCAACGCCGGCCGCTGCGATATGCCAGTTGTCGGCCATTTTGTATTCCGGTTGCGCGTTCTTTTGCGCTGTCTTGTACCCCACCGCCCGGGCAAATACCGAACGCAAAACTATAAAACAGTAAGGCCTAATTCGTTTATGCGTTGTAGCTGTGTGCCGGCTTCAGTTTTCTCGCGCGAATAATTTATCAACTGTAAATTAAACATAAACGCTCGCTTGGTGCGGCTTAAGCCCCCATTCCCCCGACTACTCGTCCTGTCTTCCACGATTAACGGCCTCGGGGTGAACTGAAGCCGAGATGAGTTTGTTTTCCAAGCGGGGTGCAGGCGGTGCCACCGGTCGACGGAGATCGCTGACCGCAACCATCGTACTGGACATTCAGGAAGGCGAGTAAGTGACTCTGTCGAGATGTTCGGAATAACATGTTATGACATGTTAGAAAATTCATAAAATATGTTAAGTAGGCGACTCGTCGTATATTCATGTCGGTATGGCGACCGGATGCCATGCGTCAATATCGGCTTCGATTCCCGGCGCGGGCTCTCGTTTATTGCGTTTATTATACGTAGCGTTGGTCTTTACTGTGATTATCGCAAAACAATCGATGACCAATCGAGTACTTTTATTACTGGTCTTCTATTTTTAGTGAGTGCTCTTCAGTTTTGTGGTAAATTTTGAGTTACCTAATATAACAGTTCGAATTCAGAAAATCTTTGTAAGATATACAGAATATTTTAAAGCTCATTGAAATGTTGCGCTTTCAATGTTGCTCCATAATTTTTGGGACACTGTAGCAGCGTTTCTTTTTAAATTGTATTACTCCGTGGAGCCCTTACAAAAATGCCTTATAAGCAGCTCATAAGTTGCGTTTAGAGCCGTATAAACACTTATACAATTGGCAGGCTTACAGGCTAGCCTTATACGACTCTATACGGTCGGTCTATAAGTTTAGCTTATACTACTGCCTAACTTATAAGCTCCTGAAAAGGACTTAAAGAATTACATGATGAGCAGTTCCAGCACCTATAAGATCGTATAGAGTACCCGTTGAATAACTTTTTTATCTCAAGTTACATTATTTGAGTGTTTAATTAAATATGTACCGGCCGTGAGCCCTAAGTTTGCAATTAACCGCCCGGTTAATTTATAGATTTCTTGCTGTACTCGTATCACCCAAAAAGCTATCGTGTTTCAAATTATTGTGGGGTTCGTCAGTTTTTAAACTGTGTACATAATTTTTAAGCAACAAATAATTTTGAAACTGTCGGATCATCCCCGGCCATTCGATAGGGACATGAAGAATGTGTTTCAAATGGGCTACTTGTACGATAGAGAACCTACCAATTAGCCCAATTGTGTTGCCGTTTTAAAGAGGAACATGACATTTTGATATAAAATTGAAATATTTTATCTCGAGTGCGCCTTTAGACAAATTGAAAGAAAATGTGAAAAACTCCACAGTGTAAGAGGTTCTTATTAGTTCCGTTGGATCGCCCGTAAGGCCTATAGGGCGCGGCAGGCACAAACGAATCCGCAGATATCAAACGCCGGCATGTACCGCACCGAAGACAAACCGGCTTCTGGCTTGTTCAAATAGCACAAGATCCTTATGCAAATACATGTACATGTACATCTCTCGCGCAGTAATTAACGTGAACTAAACGATATCTGCCTGCTCGCTGCCTTCGCACATTTTTTTATAGTATTTTATTAGTGCATATGTGTTGTCTTTTTACTGCGACTCGTGCCAGTATAACTGTTCCCTAGTAATTACTATGCCGGTCGCGAGGGGGCGGCAGCGGCGTATATACGCCTGGTGGAGAGCAATCGCCATTAATGCAACGAATAAATTACGTGTGTATATGAATTTATCTTCCGGTGATCACGTTCCGGAGATTGAACTTGAAATGAATGAACGACAAATCGAAAAATATATGTTTGGAGATGAAGTTAGTACACAATAAATCCTGAGAAGGCGCTGTTACCTGATTCTAGTTAAACTATTTCTTAACACGGGCGCAGATAGTTTAGACCTTCGTTTGCGCTATGTAGCGCAAGCATAGCTCACGCACTTTCTGTATTGATGATCATGCTAGTTGCGAAATCGCTCCGCAAGTGTTTAATCAAGAGCCCGCTGCGCAATCATTATTTTTTTTTTAAATCACTATAGTGTTAATCACTACAGGATTTATACCCCTCGTGTCGGGGGCAGGGATGGGAAGGGGATTGGAATGGATCCACCCATAATCTCTGGACTACCTAATGGAAGTTCAGGGGTGACGCCAGTACCCCAGGCTCGTCGAATAAACGAGAGCCTGCGCCGGGAATCGAACCCGGGATACCTACTGAGCCATCGGTACGTACAGTACATTTAATGATGTACGATTTTCGATCCAGCTTCTAGTATCGGATAAATGTGATCATCGATTTGCACTTGATGATATCGTGAACGGAGCTCGCGAAACAAAAATCGACAATCAAGGATCGCATGTGTTGACCCCAATTTTATTGTCTTCATTTTGGGCAAAAGTGCATTTTTGTTGGAATTTAGCGAAATAATTGCATGGTGACAAATAATAATGGATGTGTTGTTTTTAGCTAGCATTAATATTCAAGGTGGGGTCTTTGGATGATATGCATGTGGATATATAAACTTGTTTGGCAAGACTGCTCCAAAAAAAAAAACAAAAAAAAAAACAGGATGGACAATAAACAAAGTGCGGGTTATAGTTGGCGTTTCTCAAATCAGCCAACGCCCAGGCAATTTGTAATAAAAATACATGGGTCGCTCTTTGGGGGGATGGTTCTGCGAATACTAGTCTCCAAGATAATTTGCTCGTGTATTTAAAAGGCCAAAATATGCTTGGTCATGTGTTTGGTTGTGTCATGGAAAAGTCAATTATATGCCTAAGTAAATTTGTATTGCCATACCGGTACCCAGTTTTTTTAAACTAAATAAATTCGCTTTCATGGTTCATAGCATATGCACACCTAAAAAGAAAAAAATGTATATTGAAGAATAAATTCATTTCTAGAAAAATCGAGCTTTTATAATAATTAAAAAAATCTATATGCGTTTTATCTCCCTGAACCTGTTGAATTGTATGCCATCATGGCAGTTCCTTCTCGTTAGTTCCTATAAAATAAAATATAAGATACCAGGGTAATAATGCCAATATTTCTTTTAAGTGAGGGATAACATAATTGTTGCTGTTTTTTATTTTTGAAGTAATTTTGTTTTTAAAGAAAATGGTTGCACTATGTTCTCGTTAGAAGTAGAAATACCGAATATAGATTACAACTATGTGTGCGGCCCCCGTGGTACAGTGGCTATAGTCATAGACTACTAAGCGGGTGGTCCCGGGTTCGATTCCCGGCAGAA
>JAUJYS010006096.1:0-10559 GCA_033995665.1 Melogona broelemanni | reverse complement strand
CGAATTACAGCACAGGGTGTAATTGGGCTATGACATAAAATAATGGGTGCTTATTTATCTTGTTCAGTATCGTTGGTTTGATTGTAAGTGCAAGTTGAAAGTGCTTCAAAGCGGCAATGTAATCTGTATTGAACACTTTTGCCACAAATGCTCTGGTATAAATATTAATCTGTTAATTAAATATTAAAATCTCTTTAAAAAAAATTAAAAAAATTGGAGAATGTGACGACTTATCTCTTCGAGCACAACTGACATATAGTAAAACATTTTTGGTTTACCTTTTTGATAATGTCTAGAACATGCAAAGGAAGATGTTATTTTAACTGTACTTTCGAACTAATTATTATAAAATGAACCTTAAAACATTAGTTTAAAATGGAAATGTCTGTTAGTTAAGACAATTTAATCAGTCAGTTAAAAAAACAAAACATTTTTTACATGCATGATAGCTTATGTTAGGTTGAAAGCTTATGTTTTTTGTTACTGAAGGATTTATCTGTAACTGAAGGATTAAATTGTCTTCACTATCAGACCTTTCCATTTTCAACTAATGTTTTAAAGATTTTTTTTAATGAAAATTTGTTTGAAAGTATGTTATTTAATGAATGTGACTGTTTGTTTCTGTGTGTATTTTAATAGCATCTTTATTTGTTTAAATTCTTTGTTGTGAAATTTCTTCTGTTAATGCGACAACTCCAGCAATTCTCATAAATTATAAGATATTAAAAAAATTAAATTTTATGTTACGAAAGCATAATTAGTTTTACAGAACTCCCAAAGGAACAGCGCAACGACAGGTTTAAATTATAATTGGGGATGACAGACTAGTTGGCTTATCCCCCCTCAACCATACGACATTCTTGTTGGTTTTCTGACAAGACCACAATAAAATTACACGCCACTCCAAAACCGGAAGGCGATGCCAAACCGCAAATTGTTCCAACAGTGGTTTTACTCGAGTTTACTTCTCACAACTAAAGTGACATCAGTGCACAAATGCCAACGACCAGCAATTTGTCGGTCACCCTACCACAACCAGATACGAGGTTCTCATTCGAGAAAAGTGACGCCCAGGGCAATAAAGAACAGAAAACTCCCTTTAATCATCTCTACATGAATATTCATACACTCAAAAATTGTGTGCGGTTTTTAATTTTGTTTCTTATTGTTTGTTTAAAAAAAAAAAAACATTTGTACCTTGTAAGTTTCGCTGAGAAATAATTAATAAAGGAAAATTTGCATTTTAACTTTTCGTCGGGGCAGATGCCCCAGCTGTCCTTTACTAAGAAAGTACTGGCTTGATCCTTTTCAAATCTCTGTGATACTACCGCACATCAGTGTCGTATACACATGGCATTATACGAGCGTATCTCAATTACAAATGGTGGTTTAGTTTTTCTCATCTAGCTTCGGTAATATATTACTTGTGAGTGCGCGCAAGCCTCTAAACTCATGAGACCCTGCGTGCGCAATTTTAGGAATGAAGATGAAACAAGCGATTGAGACAATTAGAATATCCACCTCACACAGTGGTAATCAGGTTACCAACATAAATCAAAGTGCGTCCTTGGTTCGTTACAACCGCTCGACAAATAGAACGATTGAAAGTAGTATTGAATTCGGCATGTCAGCGAACAACTTTTACGTATCGCTAAAATAGTCAAGGCAATGTCCAATCTTGGCCGTAGATCTCACGATGATGAATTAATGTTTTTAAGGGATTCAGACTTTTATGCGCGCCAGGTGGCGTTAGAGTTTGGCAGAGGCTAGATATTATCTCATCAATAGCTACCTACCAGCTGAGCTATGAGCTATGGAAGTGGAACAAAGCAATTCGGTATCGTGTTTATGTTGCTGTTTTTCATCCTATTTTGGTCGGGATACCCGGAATTTTTTAAGAATTCTCCTTCGATTGTTAATGCAACGGCTCCTAAACTTCAAACAAACATTACAGTGATGTCACTCGACGGTGATATCAAATAACAATTTAAAAAATCGGCAGTAATTTCTAATTTTTTTATTTGTAGTTTCATGTCCAAGGATGTTTCATGATAATCGATCTCTTGAGTCATGCTAATTCATGTGTCTGGTAATAGAGCTCAGGAGGTTATAGCATAAACTTGTGGTGCGGAGGAAATGGAATAAGATAATGGGAATGCCGAGGAGGCGGGGAACATAGTAAAGTGGAGTGGTGGGGGAGATACTGTGGAGGTCGAAATCAACTAGACGTCAACAACAACATCAACTCGAATACCGACAAACCAGCATATCACAGGGGTAAGAAGAAGAAGACGAAGAAGAGAAGAAAAAAAAACCGTTTGGCATTCAAGTCTGAGCGGGAGCCAAATAGAGCATTTCCTGTGCGCTATCCGTCGAGCTTAGTTAAGCAATGCATCTATCATAACTATCGTTAAATGTTATCTGTGGCTAAGAAGCGGAAAGAAATACTCTAACGATAAGAAAAAACACCCTATAAAAAAATTGATTCAATAATCTGATTCATAAATCAATAGTTATTTATAAATATGATTCATGATCAATTATCTGATTCATAAACTTGATCCGAGACCAATAATCTGATTCATGAATTAATAATGATTCATAAATCTGATTCACTATCTAAATAAATCTGATTCGTAACTAAATAATTATTCATAAACTTGATTCATTGTCAATAATCTGATTCATAAATCATTAATTAAGCACATACCTGTTTCATAAATCAATTGAACAGATAATCTGATCAACATGGCGAGTAAAAACCTCAAACATCTATACATATTTTTTGGCATAGTTTATGGCAGGAAACCATTGCCAATTCCTATATGATCAACGAAAAATCTTCGAAGTCTTCAATTGATGTTATATACAGTTCAAATACATTTTAGCTGAGCTTGGATAAGCGCAGCGTTTAATTACAGAAAACATAGTACAAATTCGAAATTGCTTACTGCAATAAACGACACAATCCTATTATCGAATAGTTTATTGCCTAATTTGGTTGGAATAAACAGGACGAAATTATCTCACGCACTGAGGCTGCGTGTCTTACGGAACAACTTCTATAGAAAGACTTGATTATAATTCCTTTTATTTTGTGGTTACATCCGTTGACAGCGAACACGGTCGTAAGACACAACCATTAAAAGAACAGCAAGAAAACCAATAGGAGGAAACATATTATTTGAACGGCTTTAGTTAGATGCCATTTAGCATTGAAAACGAACCGTTTATGACTGCCATTCAGAAAACACGAGTACAAAAAAGCCAGAGGACAAGTTGTGTGCCGAGTGTTGTTGGCTGAAAAGGTCGACGGAAAAGAAAGAGAGGAGAGATCGAGTTATCCGTCCCTATTCAGATGTTACACAAAAAGCGAGGCTTAAAAAATTGTGTGGCAAACAAAATAGGGGGTCTTACTTTGCTAGGCAGCCTCAAACACTAACACAACTTCCGTTTAAAAGACATGGTCTTTGTATGTATTCTCGTATAACAAAACCCCTAAAGACATGTTTAAATGAAAAATGCGAAAAGTTAGAGGAAAAAAATTGCCACAGGGATCCTGCATCTTTTATTTTAATTAGCGTTATATAGTGACTCGGGAACGACGCTTTCAATTTTTATGTCGTATATGTGAGAACGAAAGTATAAATCTTTGAAAATATGACATAGTTACAAAACATGTGGACATGTAATGAAACCGCTTCATACAAATTTAAAAGTGAATTGCGACATGCAAAAAAACATTGCTGCAAGTTTTGTATCCTTTGTTGAGTTGAAATTTGCTAAAGTTAACTTCAAATCTTAAGACGTGTTCCCGAGAAGGAAGTCTTTTTTAATATCACAAATTATAAATGTGTTAAATTGTAAAAATGTCCCTATACATATTCAGGCCCCCAAACTAAAAATAAAGAGACTCAGACAGTTTTTAACTTGTTAAGGTGTTCGTGATTTTGTCACGCCTCAGGGTTTCAGTTCGCTGTGGCCAAGAGGTAGCGTGCTCGCTCACCAACCAGCGGGTCTGGGTTCGATTCCTAGCGCAGCCGATCGTTTGATTGGCTCGTGGTACTGCGCGGGGGAAGGCAATGTCAAACCACCTCTGTACTCTGCCAAGAAAACTATGGCGGGGCTTCTGCTCCCTGAAGTCACCAGGTGTCGGGGTCGGGGTTCAGAGACGACACGAAGGACTTAACAACGACAGAGTTTCAGAATGTAGTGAACAAATATGATCATACAAATTACAAAAGCCTTCTAACCAGCTTTACCCTAATATTTAGATCAAAATTGCATGAACTGTGTATCAAAATTCGCCACATCAATATAATTCCATTGGGAAAATAAAAGCAGATTTGATCGAAAACAGATGTCTTATGACAGCGATCTGTCCTTCTTTTTTCCTCCTATCATATCTTTCCGAAGTCGGACACATTTTCTCGACAACTAATCACGATGTGGTTAATCTAGTTCCATGCTAATGACCACAGACCGGTGTCATCATTTATTTCAGGTTATCGTCATTGTATTCGTACATACGTGACAACTAGGCTACTTACAATTGAGGATACGAATTTACCGCTGAACACCAAAGACAGTTCGATCACCCTCATATACTCATACGTATAAATGTAAGCAATCCTATGTATGATCTATTATTTCGTTTATGTTTCAGGTGTCATGCACGAGAAGAGACAATACTTAACAAAGGTCTTTGAGCAAAAAAAACAATTACAGTTTATACATTTCTCTGTACTGTACCACCCTGCAATTTCAGTATCATTTTATTGAAAATAAAATAACAAACATTTTGTGCTCACATGTAACGATATCATCTATTCTAATAATTTTTAACTGGCTAACAAACGCAGTATTACAATAACAAAACTGTGGTGATTTGTTTAAAGATTAATATTCTACTGTACATGTTGCAGTAACTGATTAATCTAGATAGACTTTAAAGAAACTCCAAAGTTAACACTTTGCTCAGTGCAGAATAAATTGCTTCTTTTAGATGCAACTCTGACCGTAATGGAATTAAATATAAACGTAAGGTGTCGTCGGTTATAAACACAACATGAAATCGTTCGCTATTTCGCCCTTCGTCATTTTTCTCCCGTAACAGGCGTCAAAGTGTAGTCAGCCACGCGCTTCAATGTTTTCGCTTTAAAGAAAGGAATTGAATTCCGTCGGGAGAGGTTGCTTAGCGTCGGAGATGGAAGATGGAAAATTGAGCTTGTTTCGAACCCCTTATTACATTTCATGCCCGAATAATGAAAAAGATGGAGGAACGCGCGCCAAGACGCAGTGGGGGTGGGCCTGTTGACGGGAGGAGTGATTAAGTTATACCTGCGTGATCGTAGTAGACAAGTACACGCCATCCGTAGCTGTCAAGATTGCAGTTATAGTAACGCCAGTATTAATGAAATAAATCTGTACCGACGCATTCAACCAGAAGTTCATTGAACAAGCTACGAAAATGTGTTGCCTGCAGCACCGCACTGCTAATGATAATTTTCCATTCCAGTGCGTTCCATACACATTCCCATTGACTTTTCATTTTATTTCATTAAATTTAATTTACTCTTTTGCTTTTTTATTTAAAATAGATAAGATACAATATATGAATTTTTTTGAATTTTTATCTTTGTAAAATGTACATTCTGAATTGTAAAATCAAATATCAGCATATTGCTATATAAGCTATCAAAATACGATTTTTTTCTTTTCTGGAGAATTTTTATTGAAAGTTGTTATTGGGAGAATCATCACATTATTGTGCACATAGGTTTGTACATGAAACATGTAGTCAAACGTAATTAGAAAAATACATGATCGCATTGATTAATACAGAGTTTATTGCTATATACACTGTGTATAACGTGATCCTAACCGCTCTCCCTAAATTAAAATAAAATAATATTACCCAGTTTCCCCAATTGATACTTGTACATCGAAATTCAGATTTGCTAAATGACAACGTATCTCATCTTTAGATTTCTCTTAACGATCGAAGGAAAGATTCCTAACACATTTGCCCGCATTATCGCGCGAAATCTGCAGCACTCCCATGGACCTACTTGATCATTGTTTCCATCATATTAAACGCACCTGTAATTATTTCCATTTGCGTGCGAACGTGCCTTCACGCTGTTTCCCGAAAACGAAAGATACGCGCGAGCATGTATTATGCATAAACAAAAGCGTATTTAGAACCTTATTTTCCAATTAGCATAACGATTTGGCTGCGTCTGCGGCCAATGTGCGCGCGCATCTGCCGGGTCCCACCGAAAACGATCGTAAATAGCACAGGCGTTTTCCAGGCATACGCATCACTAGAAAAACGCTGGGCAGCACACAAACCTCGATATAAGATATACCCCTCAGTATATCGGCTATCGCACTAGGAGGAATTAAATTTTATCCGAAATCAAACATACACAAACCTTGGAAACATGAAGGCAGGCATCATTTTGATAGGCTACCCCGTATGGTACAGCAATCACACAATGCTCATTCGCGCTTAGCAGGGAGGCAAACTTCAGAAAACCTCAACATTTTCTGATAAAAAGTTCCTTGTTCTCCGCGTAAGAACATTGGGCCTAATTATTTAACGTCTGGCAAACAACATTAAAATTCGTATGAAGGAGAACAGTACCAACAAAAGGATGAAAGTTCTCGTGGTTAACATTATAATATTTTTGTCTGTATATAGCCGGTCCGAAATTGATCAATATCGTTCCCAACCTGTTCAATTTTAAATTTTTTATATGCCTCATTGGCGAGTGACGTCACGGGTGGCTTTCGGCGTTGAATTTTATTTTGCGGTTGCGCCAACTACGATCGAAAATAATGAATTTGAGCAGCCGTAAAATATATTGGGCGACTTGCGACGATGTGGAAACCAGCAAAAATTTCCATAATATAGCCACAATTGGAAAAGTTCACACAGACTTGCGCAAAAAAAGTATCGATTTCTTTTATTTCGATTTCAGCGCTACTGCTTCTCTCCTATGAAGATTTTTTCAGTAGGAATTATTCAAGGCAGACCCATGATTTCAAAAGTGATACTTTAAATCGGCCTTCACAAAATGGAACGTGAAAGCCATCCCATAAGCCAATTGGCGACGTCGGAATTCACTTTTCATTCGATTGTTTACTCTTCTAGACTTTGCAGTGGATATCAAATAAAATGATTGAATTGAGTTCTGAAGGTTCCCATTATTCTACTCTCAGTAGAAAATTAAATTAATCAGTGATAAATGGTTACACAGACCACCATTAAAAAGTTATTGATTTTGCATTCATTGTAATTGTTTATTTTGATAATCCAAAAAGTATGCATAACAAACAGTGTTATTGTCAAAGGTATGTTTGACATTATCGATATTATTTTGACTGCGCCTTTGTTGCCCTTGCATTGAAACCCAGCAATTCATTTAATTCATTGATGTGTTAAATGTTTTCCTAAACTGAATTCGCTTACTCAGAACAAAACCGGGTTTATTTATTTTTTACGCAAATCAATTTGAGACCGTTTTCTTGGAAGCAAGATACAGAGCCATTTTCTGAGCCAATACTTGGAAAATGAAATTGGAAAACATCGATTATTTGATAACAGAATTTTTTTAATTCTTACATTTTCAAATAGTAACTTTATGTGACAACAAGTCAAGTGAAATAACGTTTAAAATGACCATCCTTAATGTTTGAAGTCTCTTTAAACGTTTCTCTTCGTATACCGAGCAAAACCTCTCAATAAAATGATTTCCACTAATGGATCGACGTTAGAGAGCAGTTCGCATTGTAAGAACTGTTGTCTCGCTTAGGCGGGCTAGCACCATCAAACCAAAGAGGCGCCATCAAATTCGCTGTCAGCGATATATTTAGATCTAGACACAGTATATCGGAAAGTCAGAACATCGGTCGGGGGAAAAAACCTAAATGGCATGAAATTTCTTGCCGAATCCGACGACTATTGGCACAATCTTAAACTGACACGATTCGTTCGGCCATCTGCATGTGTTCTTAAAAAAATATGCAACTTTCGTGAGCGAAACTATGCTATTACTTTTTATTGCAGTTTTCAAATAGACCTTCCGTCAACACTCTTAACTCAGCAAACTTAGGTAGAATCAGTTGCACCAAGCAGACGACTAACATCCTTAAGTGACGTTTTGCGGGAATCGAGCCTGCAAACCAATTCGGAAAATTCGATAACGTCTAATAGCGCAGCAGTAGCTAAATATTTTAACGAACGCATAAAGATTATGGCTCTTTTTTAACGGAAACAATGCCGGAACGCGAGATAGGCGAATGTGACATTTTCGATTCACGGAACCCATAGTGTTCAATACATTATGTGATTCGAGTTATAGATTAACACCGATGCCTTTATTGTCACCGTACTTGGAACTCTCAATTACAAGTACAGCTGCTAACAAGAACTGGCCGAACAGCGACTCCACCTACCAGATTTCTTTTAGAACAAAGAATGAAACAAATGAAAACGAAAGAGATTTGAGAACATCTAATAATTTCAAAAAACTAATTAACCTCTCTTCTTTTTCAAAACTTCCAAACGACTAATATGATTTCAGCCGTTAAAAATTGTCTTTGGAACCTGAAGCGTCCAACTTTTGCGTCATTGATGGTTAGGTTTGCCGATAATTTTTCACGAAACAAGGACGCACCAAGCGGCGATGGAGCACGCTGACATGAAGAATGGCGGGAATCAGCCACCTCTTTTCAAGGCTACTATTCTATAAGTCTATTCTACAACTATTCTCTATTCTAAAATTCTTCTTCTATTCCAAACAGGAAATCATTAAGTTTAAACGTAAGGGGATCATGTTCCGGTACAACTTCGAAAAGAAAGACGAATAGAGTCTGGCGACTCATATCAGTTCACCATACTCTGTTTGTCTTTCTTTTCGACGCTGTACCGGAACATGTTCCCCATTCGTTTATCCTATGAAGCTCTACGTCTTTCATTTCGGCGCCCTTGGCACCATCATTGGTTGAAGGTGCATATCGGGAACAGAAAGAGGCGTATCCCGACAACCTTCTCAATCGGTCAAGGTCACTTGAGAGCCGTCGCACGTGAGAAAATAGCAGTCGCGTCTGCTATCACTTTCCGCCTCCTCCTCCTCCTCCGACTTGCCATCTCGCCCGCATTCCAATAATCAATACCGGAATACCTTAAACACGTAACGGCAGCTCGGGTTTGGATGGTATCTGAGTTCGTTTCTCGCTCGTCGAACGCGGCATGTTTTTACTCGCGTTCGCGGTCGGGTCGCGCTTGCCGTTCGGGTCCGACGACACTGCGGTTGGCACCTCGCATGGCTGTGGTTGCTCGACGCGTGCTATTCAGATGCTGGGCGCTCCCGATGGAAACCTTATTAAGTGCATCGTTGCCTTAACTTAATTCTAAAGAGGATCTAATTTATTGCCAGAGTCGGAGTCGAGTTGGCGGACTGATTTATCCGAGCAGGAACTACATGTGAACCGCCTCGGGGGACACCGAGCGCTACGTACTCTGTAGTTTTAGTACTTGTGCGAGAAATCTTGCGGCTACAAGCCGCAAGCAGAGGCGATGCAAATTTAGTTACTAAGTCATTTCGGAATAATAAAACATTTTACCCACAAATAATTAAAATACAACATTTGAAATAACGAAATACAAAAGTTTGGGTGGTTTGATTTTAAGATCACCGTTTATTAATAGTGCAGTAAGATGAGATGTAGGAGCTGTTGTAGTATTACGCGAAGATGAATAAAATAATTCAGGGTATCCTGACCAAGATGAATTTGATGGAAACAGCAACATATGTGACGTTTGAAAGTCGTACATATCATTTAATGTAAATTTTTGGACAACCGTGAGGAAATGACAAAAAATACACGAGTTATTAATACGTTGGCAGCACTCATTGACAACGGCATGTGGCCGAAATCTGGGAAGATCGGGACAGAAGACGAGTCTCGCCACCTGCAACGTAATCGCGCTATTATCCAATCTCCCTCGTCTATTTTTTGTCATTTCCTCCGGTTGTCCAAAAATTTACATTAAAATATATGTACGACTTTCAAACGTCACATATGTTGCTGTTTTCATCCTTTTTTCATCTTCGCGTTTATCAATAGTTTGGTTGCGACAGTTCACCCAGAGTCCTGCTACAAAGTACTGTTGCCCCTGATATAAAATTAAACCTGGCAATCACTCATAACAGAGAAACCACACATATTGCATGTATTCCACGGCAACTAGGATTTATGAAGCTCGTTGCTACCTACCGTAAAAGAAAGTGTGTGTGCAACTTCTACAATATTCTCATTGTTACAATTATAAAAAAATAATTAGACGCTAATCTGCTATGAGTTGTTGACAAATTACTTTTTTTGGGCATCGAAATTAAGGAATACGAAAAACAAGCCGATGCAACGATTTTTTTTTTTTTAAATCACCGTAGTGCATCGTGTCGATTACTGCACCCTCGTGTCTCTATGGAGATGTGTGAGGGGCAGGGAAGGGAAGGGATGGGGAATGGCAGCTGGAATAGCCAGGC
>JAUJYS010006095.1:0-10560 GCA_033995665.1 Melogona broelemanni | reverse complement strand
CAACACACAACACCATAACCAACTGTGCGGTGATGAAAAATAAGGTATTTTTTTACCACGGATTGCCCACGGATTTAGCCTGTCTCCCTTGATGACAATACAATGCCCATAAAATACATTCTGTATGATTACAACAAATTGATTTAGGACTCTGGTATTGGGTACTGACAAAATTAACAATTTCCATTGCGTGATGTTAAAAAATATCGTGGGATGGAAAAGGAAAACTTTTTTTGAAATCACTTTTTAATTGTTGTTAAGTCCTTCGTGTCGTCTCCTGATCCCGACCCTCGATCCCCCGGGCTGAATTTCAGATTACGGGCGAAATAGACCGGAAAACACGGTAGACAGACTGACGTCATACGGTTTACCTACCTAACCTAACCTAACCTATTCAACCATGTTTTCTACGGTTAGGTTAGGTTAGGTAAGTAAAACATGGTTAGGTTAAATAGGTTAGGTTAGGTAGATATACCGTCCGCTACCTGTCTACCGTATTTTCCGGTCCATTTCGCCCGTAATCTGAAATTCAGCCGATCCCCCGACACCTGGTGACTTCAGGGAGCAGAAGCCCCCTAAGTTTTTTTGGCAGAATACAGAGGTGGTTTGCCATTGCCTTCCCCTGCGCAGTACCACGAGCGGCGAGCCAATCAAACGATCGGCTGCGCTGGGAATCGAACTCAGATCCGCTGGGTGGTAAGCGAGCACGCTACCTCTCGGCCACAGCGGATGGTAATAAAAGGTAGCTAAGGATAAAACTCAAGGATGAGGGGGGAGGGGGTTCCTAAATGTACCATTCGGAGGCATCCTATCCCCATGTAGCCGAGTGCTCGAAAAATCCATTAGGGTGGATCCTATGCTCGTCATTTGCGCCGAACGAGAACCCGAAGACGCATTACCGAACGGGGAGATAATCCCTTTGCTGCGCAAACGCGGCCCGACGTACTTTTTTTTTTTTTTAACTCCATCCTATACTGCGCAGTGTTATGGGGCTCAGCCGGGGTTCCCGACTCCCGAGGGGGCCTGTATGTATCCAACTACCGACTTCGGAGCGAGAGATTCCTGACGTTTCGAAATCCATGATTGAATACGTTCTCGACTTGATCAAAAGAAAAAGCAGGCGGCAGAATGTTGCCCCGGTTTTTTTTTCCATTTTTTTTTTCGGCGTCGAAGTAACGCACGTTTTAAATTTTTTAATACATGAATTACGTTTGTTACAGATTAAATAAAATTGATCGTATTGGAGGGGAAGGCGAGGGATGTAGAGAATTGCGTTTCGTTAGATTTTTCCGGTGAGGCGGTTCAATTTTTATAAAAAAACGTTGAGTGTCTGTAGGAGCCGCGTGGAGCAAATAGCAAATTTGGTTCAATTTTTATTCAGATACTAGATTTTCGACCCGGCTTCGCCCGAGATAATAAATACATATTTTTATTCCTGATCCCTGTAGTGAATATTATAACAGGAGCTTCTGTACCCTTTGAGTCGCTATGGCAATACGCGAGTGGCTTATTTTCACTAGTACCCCGGGATCGAATAAAATAATGCCTGCGTTGGGAATCGAACCCGGGACCGCTCCCACCGCAGTCTGTTGCAATACCAACTGGGCTAGGCGTGTCACTTTCTTATTCACCGTTTTGCGTCATAATATTCAATGACAAAGCACATTCGTCACTGTCGAAATCCTTAGTAAATAGTGATAGGACCGGGCTTCGAACCCGTAGTTGATGTTGGAAACAAATACAAAGAACGCATTTAACTTTCATCGTCACAGACAAATTCATAATTTTTTTTACAATATAAGAATCAATTCTTCAAATATTGCAACGCTGTATAGTAGCTAGTCTTCGTAAATGCAAGTACAAAAATTTTGCGTTGAAGACTGAAAATTACCTTTTGATAGAGGCCATCGCTCTAAGCGGTTGACAGTCGCTTGACATTCATCGAGTGCATTCGAAAAAATAAAACAATGTAGTATATGATTGCGCTGTTGCGTATCCGTGCTTTTTCTAAGAACCACTTTTGTTTAGTCAGTCATAAAATTCAAGAGGAGTGCATCTTCCTGCCAAGCTAAACGTTCCAGCCAAAAATAAGAAAAAAATTAATAGAATTGTTAAATCATATTCTTGACCATCTGGAGAAAAGAACGACAGCTTGTACAAACTTGTGCGTGTTGATGATCAAGAATACCAATTAACTATTTTTCAATTCGTGCCGCGATTCCTAAAACAACTTTCAAACATGAATAAAATTTGCAATGTGTGCAATGTACAGTATTTAAAATGTGTCGCACACCTTGTCCCACCGAAGGAGCCACACGCAATGCTGCGAGCGGTCGACACCAGGCGGCGCACGACGCAAAGCCTTTCGGTGCCGTGCTTAGACGTCGTTAACCGCCGAACGAACGAGACTAAACCGCAGCCACCGTTAGCAGGCATTATTGTGTGGCGTGGCTGCTTCCGGAACGTTACTGGGGGACTATTTCCATATTTCCATAGTGCGGTCCGCGTTGCCGCTAGACAGTAGCGCCAATAGAGAGCATCGATGGGTGCATGATGGCGCGATGACGGGGATTTCTTGTTGACTAAAATAATTATCGTGTTCAGTTGTTGGGCGTATGATTTGCTGAGAAAACTTAATTTCTCCTAGCGCGATAACCTATGTTTGACATGAAATTAAAAACTCGTATGCTGCAGATGTACTAAAGTTTATGATGGAGTCCTACCGTATATTTCCTTATATGCTAGAAAATAAACGGTATGATCGACTCCTATCTTTAGCTCTACATCTGCGGCATTCGGGATTTAATTAAATGTTGGTGGGTGGTAACGGTACGAAATTGTGGCGTTCAATTTGTTCCTCATCTTTTCGAGAAACTTTTGGACTTTTTTTGCCATTTTCAATTAAGGTTGCTCTTTGGAACGGCTGGGTTCATTTTGTTTTCAGGAACTGTAACGACTTTAGTCGCCATTACTTTTTTCTCTTTCAAGATCCGTTCGATACGTCTAGCTCAGTGAATCCGAGACAGACTGCTGAGCGGGTGGTCTCGGGTTCGATTACCGGCGCAGGCTCTCGTTTACATGTATTCGATCCATGGCTACTGGTGAAAATGTGCGCTTCACATATAGTCTAAGCAACACGAAGGGTGCATAATTTCATGCCAGTGCAGGAGATTCTGCCCTTTTCTGAGCGAATGTCAGTATATTTACTCAGTGAGGGGAATTTCCCCACAAGTCTTCGAGCGTAGGCGTCGTTTCCAGGGTGAAATCCGCGCGCGTTCGTACTCTACATCTTCTATTTCGTTGTCGGCGCCCAGCGTTGGTAAATTTTTCCAGGTGAATAATTTTTTTTGCGCAGGAAATGAGTCGACCTCGCCCAACGCAGCCCACACGGCCCAACGCAGCCCACACGGCCCGACGCAGCGATAGTTACATATGCGGCATTGCTGCTAATGAAGTGCTGAAAAAAATCGATAAACTCGTGTTTACGTAATTGAGGAATGGATGGGGGAGCTGAAACAATCCTCTATCCCCCCCTCCTCTCTATCTCTCCTTTTGCGCGCGAATATTCCTCACGGTCTCCTGCTATGCTAACATGGGTGTAAATCTCGTATTCTCTGTACCTGCACGGTGGCCCGTTAAACCCACAAGTTAGAAATAGTCACCTGCGTTTTTCGTGCGCAGTGTTTGACATACGCGACTGATAGTTCAGTTGGTTAGGTGAGTGATCATCACGGATTCAGCCCAGAACCAAATTGTGATCTAAGACCTGGGTTCGTTTCCCGGTCTGGATGAAAGCTAATTAATCATAAATATTACTTGGTCAGGCTTCGGTCGGCTTGGTCTCAGATTCTCCTGATTACGGATGGGAGATTACGAAATAATGAAGACTAACACGAACTATTTGGATCTGCGGGCAGCGCGGAAAAACATATTTTTGGTCGTGTCGTTGTCAAAGGGATTGGGACGACACATGGAAATCTGGTTTCCTGAGGGCTGCCACTTGAAGAACCCTGTTTCTATGTAGGTAGGCAAAATTGGTGCCGGCCAATGTTTTAAGTTTTTCACATTCGTAGACGAGAAACATAATTTACCAATGGGTTATGGAAGGTTGCTCGGTTAGCTAGAAACCCGGCGATTTTGATACTCTTTATTTAATTGATTTTACTTTTATTATTTGTCTAGTAATTGAGATTATTATTACTGATATTTTCATGATCTTCTCGTTGATGAGTACTGAAGGTTTAAAATCTGAAGTTCATTGAAATCACTTTGCAAAAAGACAACTAGAGTTACAGGAATAAAAGTGTCTATCGGACTTTATAACACTGATTTTATCGATTTTACTCAAATAATTCCATATTTTATTTTTTAATCGATTCATTTTTGTAATAGTATGAAACAACCACTGTGCAAAATTGATTTTCTGTTGTCAATCGCCTCTGTCGGCGGCGTTCTCTTTTCGGAAGATCCGGTTGTTCACCAGTCCCGGTACACGGCGTTGACGTTTTTAGATGTGCGTTAGCTGAGGGAGAACGAGCTGGGTTGGGTCGTACGTGATCTTTCAGGGTTCGTTTACATTGATGCCTTTTGTATAGAAGTTGTTGAATTGCCAGCGACATGCTGCTTCGCCGGAGAATACATTTTTTCGCGCTGACTGCTGGCAGTCTGGGCCCACCTGACAACTCGCACACACTCTTACAAGTGTATGGCGAGTGAGATGGATCCGCGAGCGAAATTGTCCTCCTGTGACCAATATCGCTATGACAGTGAGTATTTTAAATACGGTATTGTTGATCAGAGTTTTGTCTCCCGCTTCTGTCAACAGATGGCGCCATTGTTTTCGTGCGGTGATATTCTGGTAAAATGTTCGTTCCGTTTTTTCGTCGAAGATTCACCATTTTGGAAATCTATTTTGTGTGGCAATATCTAGTGTTGAGTTCGTTCCTTTTGAAAAGGAACCGCTTCCTAAGTTCCCGTTCCTCCGATGAAAATAGTAACCTGTTCCTATTCCTACAGAAACTAAATGGTGTTAACTAAATTGGAAACTAAATTGCGGAACCTGGGTGTCCTTAGTTCCTTTTCAAAAGGAACCTGGAATGTTTCCGTTCCTATTACGTTCTTTTTCCGTTCTTGCGATTAATAAATATTTTAAAGGAAGATGGCCTGTGGTGAAACGTTAACAAAAAAAAAATGATAAAGTTCATTATGACGACAATTGGACTTTTTTCAATGATAAAAATGTTTGACAATTTCTGTTTGATGCTGCAAAATTGTTCCGCTGTCGGGGTGTCGACACACTTTGGAAATTGGAATCGTAGAAAATCGAAAGTTGGAGCAAAATGTGCGATCCGTCTAGCTCAGTGAGTATGGCAACATATTGCTGAGTAGGTGGTTCCGGGTTCAATTCCCAGCGCAGGCTCTCGTTTATTTGATCCTGGGGTACTGGTGAAAATGTGCCCTTTAGATATTGCCTAAGCAACAACACGAAGGTCACGTAATCTCCTGCAGTGATATTCACTCAATGAGGGGAATTTCCCCCCCCCCCCAAAAAAAAAATAAAAAGAAACGTAGGCGTTCCTAAGTTTTTCAAAAAAAAAAGGAACCAGTTCCTAGAAACGGATATTTTTCGTTCCGTTCCTAAACAACACTGGTCTCCTAGACTCGGGAGGATGGGGATGTATGTCTCAGGTTTTCACCACCCTGTCAACAGTCGTGCTGACGCGGAGTGTAAGAGAGCTGTAGAGAGAGCTGGAGGCATCCTATCCTTTATCCGCTGCGCTTGTCTCTGTGCATTAATGCCAGGCTTGTCTTACAAAAGGCATCCTTGTGTCTATAGACACACACGCGCGGATGGCTCACACGCGTAAGCACGGAGGAAAGCGAACGTACCTTTGGCAAACATGCCGCACCACCGTCATCATCATCATAATCTTGTAAAAAAAAAAAAAATAACGAAGATTGGTATCCCGTTATAACATCGCAAACCTCAACTGTGCGTCAATCTATAGCAGAGTTTGCGGGATGTTGCTATGGCAAGTTTACCGTCCGTACCCCGTGTGAGAGACTAAGCGACGGTGGGGTTTACACAGTTGTGACGGTGAACCGAAATTTTTTTGGCATCGTGGATCTGATGTTGAGGGTGGTTTCGAATCTTTTTCAAAATCTGTTATGGTGGCTTACCAGCGTTTTCCGCGTTCCCCAGGGAGAGGGACCCAGTGTTCGGTTCGGTCCTTTTTAAAACAAGAAAGCCGCTCCAGTTTCAGTTCCACATAAGAAAAAATCGAAACTTATTACTCGGAGCTTAGGAGCGCAAGGTGAAAATAAGGGTTCTCCGCAAAATCTTACACATTCTAAGAAATATGGAGCCAGTTCCAGTTCCTTCAGAAATTGAATGGAACCTAAAAATTGCAAGTCCTTTTGCAAAAGGAACCTGGAAATTTTCTTTTATCGTTTCTTCGATTAAATTATTTCATCGTTTTTAAAATATTTTATTCATTTTTAGATTTATTTATCGTTTAGTTTATTTCCCTGAAAATTACCAAAATTTTACAATTAAACGATGATGGTGCAAAAAATATACGTAAGGGCAATGTAGAATGAAATAGAGAGAAAAAAAAAAACGAAATCTGATGATAATTAAATAAAATCAGTAAAAAACTATAATAATAATTAAATTAAATCAATATAATTAAATTAAGCCCGTAAAAAAGTCTGTTTTTTCTTTTTCAATTAATTGCAACTTAAGTTTTTTGATTACATCTGTCTCTGCGTGTATTTTATACACCACCATCGTTTAAGTTTTTTGATAAACCATTCTTCTAAGCTCGGGAGATACATAAAAATTTCGGTTTCAATTTTAGCTTTTAGAGTGTGAATGAGAGTGTGGCCGATGAGAGTGTGGAAAAGCCATATACGTCCAATACGGTGCATACGAAATAATCGATGCAATCTAATGATTGATTTGGTCGACAGATGGCGCTACGACACGATAAGCCTGCACTAAAATGTCGTGTCTTGGTCTCGATCACCCAGCAGGGGCACTTACGTTAGCTGTCTCACGTTTGAGTCCTGCCTCCAAACTTACGTAACTATAGCAGTATACACATATAGGTGGCCAAGCATGATGGAAGCTTTTCTTCGCTTTTGTAATATGTCGCTCCCTTTGCCTGCAGAGTCTGCTGTAGCTTTTTGTCACTTATTCATTTGGAAGCCATTATCGGGGTATTGGGGAAGGAGGGGGGGATGGCATACGCGCTGACGTCACGCCTTCGCGTGTATAGAAAAGCGTTATTATATTTCAGAGAATCTTATTTCGTCGGGATTTTTTTTTTCTCCTTCAAGTTACACACGCTCCTGTGTACGTGCGTGTTTGCTAGGAAGGCTCCTGTGACCCTCCCGCAGATTCTTTTGGAAGTGTTCATACTTTTGCATGGGGGTTAGGTAGATTCGTTGTGGGATTTCAATCCTCTCGCGTTCATTTATTGTAAGTAAAAAAATTGTTTTAGAACGCTTGAAGTTTATGTAGGACTTTTATAGAGTCTTTTTTATTTAAACGGGAAACGTTAAATAAAGTGTGGATCTGTTAGTTAGAAACACGGTATATAAAAATAATATAAAAATAATATAAAAATAATATAAAAATAATATAAAAATAATATTTAATTGATATTTCCAACGGCTCCTACAAACAACCACCGAGATAGAAACACGGTGCAGTTTAGTTAAGGTGAATATCATGATCAAAACCATTAGTCTCACATTTTAGAATGAAACATGGTATACAGGTATTGTATGATTACGTATTGAAACATTGGACAACATCGTTGCATTTACACCAAACCTTTCAGAAAGTTACGAGAAAATATAGAAATACATTATTAGAAACGCTTGATAGAAACGTTGTGCATCCACAACAAGAATTAAAAGTATTAATTTACTAAAATTTATCAACTTTGTTTTTCCGTCTCGAAACAGACTTAGAAGATTGAGATCACCTTTAGGAGCTTACAGGATGTTTGAATTAGCCATGTGGGAATCACACATTAATGGTTTCTTATATTTTCTCTCTATTCGGGTTCATCTTGCAAGATATCTGTATTTCAAATATAGACATAGATTTGCACTACGGCTCCTACGAACTTTCATTTATTGTATTTCAAATATCCCAAGTTCTACACCGTGAGTCATGAAATCGGGCTCCCTTTTGCTGTAGCTGATTACTCATCTAAAAATGTAATCCGTTTTTTTTTTTCATTTTAAGAGGAGTTACGGCGGTGTTGGGGGGGGGGGGGGTTGGTTATCTGGCAATCCGGGAGTTCGGATTGCTATGAAATTTAACAAAAATGTATTACAGTATGAATGACTTTTTTAAAGTTTGATAAATTTATATTTCCCGATACGAATTTTGCACTTTGAGCACGTTAGAGCAACTGGCGCGCAATGCATTAATAGCGTGCATTGATGTGTCAGTGCAGAAATGGCGATTTCCAACTTCGCGTGGGCGGTGCTGCTGCTGGTGGACATTTTAAAGAAAAGTGAAATAGCTCATAGGTTCACAATGATTTACTCAACATCAATGCCAAACTTCATTACAATCCGAACATTTTTAGGTGAGTAATCAGCTACAACAAAAGGGAGCCCGATTTTATGACTCACAATGTATATTCGGGCAAATCCAAAAAAAATATTTTTGGTAAAGCCGATCAGGCAATTCCAAAAAAAAAAAAGGGAAATCGAAACACAGTGCAATATATATATATTTTATGGCGAATGTTGCGCGGAATACTAATCCCGCAGAGGTCTTGGCAGGCTGGCCGCATGGTCTGAAGAATGAGTTTGTGTAGGATGTTTTTTTTCCACGATGTGCCTGTGCAACGGGAAACCCGTAATTGAATTTTATTGGAGATAGAACGCGTCGATAGTGGGGAGGGGGCGCCGAGAAATTATTACCTGGATTGAAAATTTGATTACAAGTTTGGTAGGGTTGTTGTGCTTGGGGACGGGGGACGCCCGATGACGCGACGCACTATGACGTCACAGCCAATTATGTTCAAAATTGCGCGATAAACGCCCAGGCAGTTCTTGCGTTCCCTATTTTATTTTGCGACGTTGTAAGATTGCATTAATATTTTTTGGAGATTACTTTACGCCTAATTCTATTGGCGAATAATTATCGAGCCAGAGCTCTTCAGAGATCCTGCAATTTGCCAAGACAAAAAAAATCGTGAATACGATGGAGGTGTTACATGCAAAGGCAGCTTGCATTGCGACATTCAATTTGGGTTGTCTGCAAGACGATTTCCCAATAGGAAAAGGGGCGTGAATTTTCCACTTGCTTTTAAAGTATTTTGAAAGCGCAACTACAGTATAATTTAAGCGTACATGTATTTTGTATGAAGCATTAATACTTTTTATAATGATTTTGTAACTAACAGACAAATTTAGCTCGTTCTTTTTGGCGTGTATTGCGAGAGGTTCCAGCTTTCAACCACATAGGTGGGGATGGGGGGGTTCCAACTCCAATCACCTGGCAAATCGGACACTATCGAAAGGTAATCAACAATTGAGAAGCTCCACTTGACGGTAGTTGGCAGCTGATGGCCGCATATTTCTGATAAAATTGCCCCGAGTTTTGCGCTCCATCTATTGATAAAAAAGAATAACTTGCCTGTTCCGAGTGTAGAGTAGAGACGCCCATTGACGAAACAAAGTTAACGAGGCATAACGGTAAAGGTAAACCGTTATCGCAACGGTGAGCCAAATGTTGATCCTTCTGATTGATTAGATTAATCTGGAACGCACGAGCAAAGGCAAAGGTTCTCCATAGTCTCCATAGCTGCCATTTATGTTCGACTTGGGAATTGTTCAACTAGATCTGTAATGACTGCCGGCTCCACTTTGAGAACATTTAGTGCTGGTCCCACGGGGAAACCAGGTTGCACGGGTCGGCCTATTACCCCATGTTAAGGAGTGACCAGGCAGATCAAAATACCCGTTGCACGTCTAACGGTAGACTATCATGCGCCTAATATCACATGTACAGTGATGTACGTACCGATGGCTCAGTGAATATGGTAACATCCTACGAAGCGGACGGTCCCGGGTTCGATTCCCGGCGCAGGCTTTCGTTTATTCGTTGGAGTACTGGCGTCACCCCTGAGCTTCTATTAGGGAGTCCAGAGCTTAGGGGTGGATCCTGCAGCCTGGCCATAGCTGATAACCAGCTGCCAAGCTGCCAGCTGCCAAGCTGCCAGCTGCCCCTTCCCTTCCCTGCCCCTCACATATCGCCATAGCGACACGAGGGGTAGTAATCCTGTAGTTATTAGCGCTACGGTGATTTACAAAAAAAAAATGTACGTCTACTGTTGCGTGTACAGTATACAGGGTGGGTTAAAAAACCCATAACTTTTTATTTTCGCGCCACGAATTTCTCATTACTGTGCATTACTCAGACTGTAGCTGCAGCTACAGCATCACAGCTGCGCGATTGATAATTCGTCCGTTTAAAAATGGCGTTCACTGAAGAAGGTGAAATTGCGATAAAAATTATTCCAGAAAACA
>JAUJYS010006094.1:0-10561 GCA_033995665.1 Melogona broelemanni | reverse complement strand
GCGTTCCGCTACACCGTACACGTCCGATAGAACGTATTTTCTGGTCGCTCATGTCATGGTCGTGTAACCTAGCCAAACACGTAAAGCGATGACTAAACGACAAGCTCCCCCCGAATTCTTCCTTATGCTTACCCGCATTACAACTCCGTTCATCTACCGCACTGGTAGTCTGGTACTACGGTGACGACTATTTTTGGGTAGCAATTTCTTAACGTCAGTTTCAATTATTTTTTATTAATTGTACGCTCGTAGATGACGTTGTCATCGCCTACCTGTCGTGTTCTTATTTTTACTTTCGTAAGCCACCATGTACCGTATTTGTTTTTCATTTACTTATTTTATTTTTACGAGTTTTAGTGGAAAGGAGCGCGCAAACCAAACCCAAAAACGCGTGCATAACAGTGAAAATATCGATTCTGTATCACTGTACCTGCTAGCTGTCCCGCAGGGCTCTATGCCGTGAGTAAAATAACCAAAGACGATTATGTCCTATTTTTATCGCTATTATACTACACTACTATATTTACAACTCCCCCCCCTTCCCTCCCCAGGGCGACCTAATACTTTGGTCAAGCCTACGCTCCTGACAAACACTGGGATTTTTAACGTGTACCGGGAACCTGACATCGTACAGGCACGGGGATTCCATTGCTCTACTTCCATTCCGAATCGTAAGGTTGCGGAGAAAATCGTTTATTTCAGCTCAACTATTTTCTATTCCAAAGGACAGCGTGTGTACGAATTTTTCAATCCCGAAAAATTCCTGCTCTCTCAATCGGGAATCGTACCCGCCATCGTTGGCATAGTAGACGAAAACCACTAACTACTATGTCACACGGCGCCTCTAATTTAAACACTACCACTTAAAAACAACAGCAACGGCGACCACTTCTTGAAACTCAATTGATCCGTACGAAACGGCGCGCCGCAAAATACGGCGCAAACCACCCACAGCCATAACTCGCTAGAGCCCCCTGGGCGAATCTAACGGTAAAGCAACGCAGTGAGGCCTTAACGTGAATTCGTATGCTGTCGCTAGCGGTGGAGCTGTTAATCACCATTAAAAGGTCATTTTGGTGCCTGCAGGCGTGGCTTTATCCATCCATGTCTGGCGCGAGCGCAGACGTTAGTGGGAAAGACAGCTCATCACTTCACACTGATTTGACCCACCCACAAATTAGCCCACTCTTACTACGTACACCTACACTTTGTTTCTGTGGTTGGTCGGTGTCGCCTCGCATAATGTTCGCGCGACCGTCGCAGTGATTTGATTGAATTAGATTTCTCCTACGATTCAAACGCTATTGTCCGATACTGTACCCATTTTATGCGGCAAAATACTATTAAGTTGGCTCTGACATCTGTGATTTCGAAGGTAGTTTCGAAATAGAAATAAAATTCCTATGACGAGTTTATGCAAATGTCCTGCTGAAAAATGCTGATTTCAATAAAGAGCTCGGTGCTTTTATTTTACCTTTCCTTTGTACACTGTGAGTCATAAATTTGCGAACCCCTCCCACCTTAGCTAAGTCAGCTAAAAATGACCGGATTGTTATGAAATTTGGCACAAATATATTACAGCATGAATGACTTTTTAAACTTTTTAAATTCAAAATTTTCACTACGAATTTTGCATTTTAAAGGTGGCGCTGCGTTAGAGCAACTGGCGCGCTCTGCATCGTCTGCTCAGTGCTGTAGACTATGGCGTTCACAGAATAAAACGAAATTGCGACAAAATAAAAGTTATGGAACGAAAAGACTGCTCAAAGGTTCGCATATTTATTTTACTCAATATCTGTGCCAAATTTCATAACAATCCAGTCGTTTTTAGCTGAGTTATGGAGCTACGGCCGGGGGTTCGCGTTCTTATACTAGCACGGCAAAAACATCACACAGTATTACGAGCACGGCAATGGAGCACACAAAATTGCATGAGCTAGTAATTAATCGATATTCACTTCTATAACAATCGATCAACAATCGACATTGGTTTGAGAAAAGCTCACCTTGGCACGGTCCCGCTTGGCGGCCCTGGTGCGACTATGCGCCATCTTGGGCTTCCCACTGGGGCTCCAGGAGCAGGTGGCGCCCGTCTGACACCTGGCGGTCGGCGAGGCGAAATCGCCGTCGTTCAGCTGATCGGCGGCTTTCTCCTCGCGCTTGCGACGAAAATCTAAGTCAAGCCGTGCGAGCCAAAAACATCTGGAAAAACGGTATCTGCATTGGTACACCACGACAACCGAACGAGACCACACAGCCAACCATGACAAAAGGAGGACGTCACACGGAGCAAGCTAGCTAACCAATCATGCCAAATAACTAAAAGGTCAACCAGCTTTAGGGCAATCATGCCAAAGTACTGGAAATTTTAGATGAAATCATAGGGTAAATTAAATTCAATGTGCTAGAGCATGCAGAGGCGAATGTCTAATAACTTCCGTTTCAAACCAGGAATCGAACCCGGGATCCCCGCACAGCAGGCGGATACTCTACTGCTGAGCTATGACGACCTTACCGTATTTTCAAAGTATTAAAATCATTCCTAATACCTGTACAATATAAAATACTTGTACAAATTATCTCGTTTGAAACCATACTGCCACATATTTTTATTCCACTTTTGACAAACGTAGTTTTCATAAAAATTCTGATAATCTCATCAGAGGGCTTCTGTTGAAATTGATTCTACTTTTCTTTCCACTCGATCCACTCGAAAATGTTATACCGAAATACAGACCTAGTCGTAAATTTAATAACTTCGTTAGACGAGAAAGCAATTTACTACCTAAATGCCAAACAGCGCACCAAAATTGCGCAGCATTTAATATTTATATATTGTACAGTACGCGTCTATAGTGCAAACTGTTCAATTTATTGCATGCTGCGTTTCTTCAATGCCTCTAAGGCGACCGAATTGCGTCATCAAATGCACGCATTATGTCACTAGGTTTATGGCTCGCAGTCTGGCATGATGTTTTTCAATTGTTAGAAATTGCGAGAAAAAAAACTTCAATTGCTACATGCTTTCCGGGTCTTTTATAGCTGCGCTCCACGAAAGACAAACTAGCTTTAGTATAAATTAGCTAATTATTTTCGAATTCGCAAAACTCTCACTATTTCGAAATGCTAAAAGAACCAGCCGAAGCAATTAAATGGAGTCACACTTGTACAAAACATGCCTCGAATTTCATAGTCGTCACGCTACATCTAAATCTAATAGAACGTACCCTATGGAAATTGTTACTAGTTCTACTACTACTTCAGAGGAAACCATAATATCTAAATACACAACACAAATTCTTTAGAAAGTACTTGTACATCCAAGCGGGCGCACATTTCCCTAATGTACATTCCACCTAGCTAATATGTACCGTGAAGCAAGGACTCCAAATTTATAGTTAGTGGAAATTGCTCACAATGTTTGCAATATTTGCAACTTTGTTGAAAAATGTCAACTCCATTAACAATAATTATCTATTGCGCCTTCGATTATGACCAGGAGAGCTCGACAAATGCGTAAATGCATTCGTTACACTTTTTCTGGTAATAATTTTAAACAATTGAAAACAAAGCATCACTGCGTAGTATTAGTCAAGTTACTTTAAAAAAAAAAAAAGTTAAATATCGCTGCAGTTGGACTGCGTTTATCTATATGTAATGGAATTTTTTTAGAACAAATAAATTTGGCCAACAAATAAATTGATTATATAATTGATTGTAAAGGGCGATATATTAATCTATTATTATTCAAAATTACTAATCTATTAATAAATTATTAATCTATTATTAACTAAATTAATTAATATGCGAGAGGAAGTTTGGATAAAACAAGGACCAAACCTTATCGCTTCATAAAATAAATTTGTGGGTTATTTCTTAAAAACATTTGTCCAAACCATAGAAAACGCAATAAACAACAAAATAAAAAAATGTAGAATAAAATGATTGTTCAATTAACGACGTATAACTTTAAAATATAGAAAAAATATAAAAAAAACCTTTTAAATGTTACAAAACATTCCAAAAATACAACTAAGTAGAAAAAATTTAAAGACACAACCGATCATCAATTATATCGGCTTAGGGGGCAAGGAGGATAAAACGACAATGGGTGAAGACTAGACCCAAGAACTAAGCAAAAAATTTATTATGCACTAAGAAAATTCTGATGGTTATTAACCGTCTAAAAAGCATTAATCTCCCAACAATTTTTTTACACTCCCATCGTTTCCAATTTCAGCTTATTATAGGCAGTGATGCTTTTGACCTAAATTGGGGAGAACCTTTTATTCAATAAAAATAAACAAAGTTATACCGTATATTCTGTAGCCCTTGCTTCACCTATCACCTACGCATGCTTTTCCTTCCGTTGGTATACATACACCCCGCCATGGTAAACAGGGTGGACATCGCCGAGCCGTAACACCCACCACACCACTCACACACACACAAACACACCCCCGTTCACAAATCACACGCGACGAGTTGGTGACGTCACCGAAAAATATTAGCGTCTCACGCGATGCAAATTAATAATCCGGGCGACGACGGGCTGAGGAACTCTAACCCGATTCACAGCCACCGAACCACCGAATAAATCGCGAGCGAAATGAAAAGTCAACGGCGAGCCGACAAATTCGGTCGGAATTTTATAGCGCATCTCGGCATGATTTCAATGGTCCGGTTTTCAATAGCACGACGTGACAAATACTGCCATAGGTGAGTCGACGGAAAATAACGACCCGCGTATATCCGGGCGAGAATGTTAAGATATATGTTGATGATCTTGAATGCGAAAAAAGTCCGGCTGTGTGAACCTTACGAGTTACTGGCACGTGCGGACTAAGAGACCGGTTACCGACAAAGTCTACATGTGTGTCGCGCGTGCTGCAAAATATTGCCGGGGTCTCCACTCTCTCTCTCGCGCGCGCTCTAGGAAACGTTGAAATATTCCGGCGAGGGTTAGCCGATAAGTACGTCATACATTTTAACTAATTGACCGATATCACTGAACTGTACGATCCGTCTAGCTCAGTGGGTATGGCAACCGACTGTTGAGCGGGTAATCGCGGGTTTGATTCCCGGCGTAGGCTCTCGTTTATTTGATCTTGGGGTACTGGTGAAATTGTGCCCTTCACATATTGCCCAAGCAACACGAACCGTACAAACTCTCCTGCAGTGAGATTCACGCTGGTGAGGGGAATTTCTCCAATAATAATAATAATAATAATAAACTTCACATCAGCGAATTATATATTTCTTCGCACCTTTCTATGGGATGACTAGCGAATGGTTTGGATGTCACGAAAAGCTGCGTGATTCATCACAAAATTTAATTTTTAAATTTATACCTATTAAAATAATCGCCGGCATCTCGTTACACTATCTACAGGCAAGATAAAAAAGAAGAAACCACCAAAGAATAAAGAATAAACCAGCATCTTTAACTAAAACCTACCCTAGGATCTTTGTTAAAAATAACTTCCAGTTTCGATGATGAACCAAAGAACCATTGAACAATGAAGAAGAGAAGTCGGTGCCATACTGGAGAGCGTTCTCGCCATCTAAGCCCTAGAATGGCGAGTTCAATTCCCGACCGAGAAATCTGAAATTTTTGCTAAGAGAAAAACATCGTGCCTTCCTTAGCTATACATTGTCAGGTCCACGTTCGATATCACCAACCAAGTCTGAAGCCAAAGACCAAATTCCAAATTACCAAGTGATCACCAGGTCGTCTCACTGGTGGGAGGGGGCTTTCAGGAGAATATGTCGGTAAACCTCCTTAAGACTGACCCCACTTATCGGATGACCCTCTCGTTTGTTTGTCGAGTGCGTCACTGTAAAGGGGTATGGTGGGGCGGAGGGGGGGAGTGGCTGATGCTTGCGCGTGCACCTTTAGAAAATCTCGTTCCGATCAATAAACGCGAAGGAAGACTCTGTGACGTCACCCGGCTCGCGTCGTCGGTGGCATCACGGAAAAATCCCGCCGATGCGACTCTGGCACGAGCGCTGGGATAAAGGGGAGTGGGTGGGACAGTGGGTGAAAAGAGAGAGACGACGGCGGAAAAACAGACATCAGGCGACTTTTCCACATGCTGGAGTCGCGAGTCGTATTCTCACGCCGATCGAACGAAATGAAATATTCATCGGGAGACTGACTCGCGCAGCATGGCACTAGAACGCAACCGGAACGGGTTCCTTTTTCTGAGAAATTTTGGAACGTCCCCGGTTCTTATTCTCAGAAAGGAAAGTTTGGGACGTTTTTGTTTATTTTCTTGGAAAACTGTAACGGAGGTTCCTTTCTAGTACACTGAAAACCGAACACGCAGCTTTTCGTTAATAATAGTAATCGCCGAGGTAATGATTATAATTGTGTACATGGGTATGGAATCTAAATAAAGTTCTTCAAGTCATGTGCTTAAGGCCCTTAAGCTTTTCATTGTTTTGCCCTTTTTTTCTTTTTTTTAGTGGGGAAATTCCCCTCACTGTAATTAATATCACTACAGGGAATACACTAAAGGAAAGAAATTATACGTTCCTCGTTAATTTTGGAAAGGAACGAGGTACGGTCGAGTTCGGTTCTTTTTTAAATTTATGTGGAACAAATGAGGAACGGTAACAGGAACTTGTTCCTTTTACCTTTAAAAGCGTCTGTATAGGCTTTCGATTTCGCGGCTATTTTGAGTTTTTACAACTTTTAAAAGGAACAAAACGAAAGGAATGGTCAGAAAGACTGAGACTCGTACAACGTAAGCCAGAGTAATAAAGTAAACTTGTTCATTTCAGAATAACACATTTAGGCGAGCTTAATAGACTGAGTTATTCATACAGATCAGTGGAAGAAGAAGAAGAGGACGCCCACGCACAAAAAGGTTCGATCGCGCATAAAGGCTGACGTAAGGATAACACTTCAGGAGCTTCGAGATGCGTTTTTCAATCGACCTATTGGCAGAGAGTCTAAGACCTCACTAGGAGTCGGAAGCGACTCGGCGGTACATAAAAACAACAGTTGTTATGATCATCGTACAAACAATAACCCCAGCATAATAAATAAAAGCTCCTATTACAAACTGCGTATTATCATGAAAGCTTACTAAGTGATCACTTCAGTTCGTGAATTTATTTAAACAAAATTGAAACCACTTGAAAGGAGATTGAAAAATAATTTAAAATGAAGATGTTGAAAATAGACCAACATTATTTTTATCGAATTACACCCTTAACAATGATGCAAAGCGTCAATTACAAAACAGCGTATCCTGTTTTGCAAGGGAGATTGGCAGCCAAAGCACTTGCTCCTTGTTTCTCAATTTCGGCAATCACCGCCTACACAGCAGCGTACCATTGTTTGCTAACCTACAAGGGGCAGCAACAGATCGCCATACCAGACTGCCGAAACCAAGTAGATACATTTGGTGCACATGTGTGCGCCGTTTTGTGTGCAATGCAGTAGTACAGTGCCAAATATATTTTTTTCTCCCTACGGTAGATCATCTTCCGTAAATTAATCGATTCGTTTATTCTCGTAACATTGTTCTGTATGGCCTCTGCGTGAGACTTCGAATGGTGCCCTATGGTGGTGTTTCAAAGATTCAGATTCGTTGTAACAAGAGAAGATCTGAAAATTCAGAGGTATATATGTCTATGGTCTATGGAGATCTATGAAGATCTATGGAGACTTTTGGATACTTATGGAGGTCTATGGAGGTCTATGGAGGTCTACGAATAATTATTTCTGTTGACAATTTCTGTCTGTTCGCAGTTTCCTTTTTTAAAATTCAAATTTGACTCGCGTAGGTGTAATTCCATTTTTGTTTGCTCAACCGGGGAATTTCACGTTGGTCGATTCATTGTGACTGCTGCGGAGTCGCTCTTGGGGGAAAGTGCGCCGTTGTTGACGAATAAATTCGAGTCTCCTTAACGTCGTCATCAGCATGTGGCGGTGCTGCCCTACATTTCGTCACGTTTGCCAACGTAAAAACACTCCGCGGTCTATAAGGTCTCCGTCCTCTTGGGATCTTTACTTGAATAGGGCACTCTACCGAGTTTCTAACTAAATTGTTAGCCGCAAAAAAAAACAGCTATACAGTACGAACCATCTTAATCCCAGTGTGGGACCAAAAAACATGTGGGAGGTTTACGTTGTGGTTGTTGACGAATTTTAAAGTAACCTTGGTGTTTTCTCAAAATAGCTCGGAAATCCGAGAATGTTTTCGCTCGGATACAAATTAGCTTTGTTTACGGATTGGCTTGAATAAATGGCACGGGTAAAGGGTGATATACATGTTACAGCGATACATCACCACCGTAGTCTTCTATCTGATTTATCAATAAACAAAATGTTAAATTTTAAACGCGAACAACGAGTCTTTCAGGTAGAGTTTTAAACATCAAATCAATGTCACATACTAACCACCATCTCCTATTCTGTCGGTGTATAACAAAAAAAAAAAAATTCTGTCATCTTGTGTGCGCAAAATATTTTAAGCACCACTGCGCGACAGTATAGTGATACGCGATTGCATAGGGATGTGCGGTAGCATATGAATGCGCGATTGTATTGGATGCGCGATAATATAGGGATATGCGATTGTATATGAACTATTGATAATGATATACGGCTAGCGAAATTTTCAAACAAACCAAATAAAAACATGAGCATCTTCACCCGGAATCTCAGACACCTCAGGACTAGTTAAGAATTGAATTTGCCCACGTCAAGTAGACCATGTTGATTTAGCAAGTCCAACCTGTATTGGGCAGCCTTAAGCGCTAGTACAATACAGGTGCGCAATATGCACACAACACGGCCACCAGGCGGAGCCACAGTACCGCATCCGGTGATCTCAGGCGGAATTTACCACAGTCGGCGGCGCGCACATTTTATCGATTAGTGAACGGGAATGAGAATGGCCGGTACCGGCATTACGCCCGCCAGCTCTTGGCGCAAACACACTCACCCATCACTGTATACACGTAAAGTCAAAATTTATTATCCGCTAGTCCCAGCGCGCCGCGTCGGGTTAAATGTAAAAATGCCCTACGGGAGATTACAGACGGAATCCGAAAATAGATCCCTATACAATATCGTGGTTTACTATAATGGGCGGGCTGCATTATTATTGGCAGGGATAATTCGATATGCCCGACTTGCGTGTTTGTCATGGCCTTCCGAACTGGCGTCTGTATAGGTTTGTGACGTCGTAAGCGGCTGGCGACATCTGTCGGCCGAAGGGGACATTGATTTTATCAATATCACATTCTGGCAGTTTTGTGAAAGTTCCCTTTCAAAAAGGAACCAGTTCAAGTTCCCGTTCCTCTTAATAAACCTTAAGGAACCTGCTCCAGTTCCCGTTCCTCCTAAGAAAATGGAACCAGTTCTAGCCTTCATGAAGTGACAGGAATATAATCGCTCATAGTTACTTTTCGAGTAACGGATAGTTTCTTTCCCGTTCCTACGATTAAAATAAAATTGAAACTCAAATTGATGCACTAAACGAATTTATGTACTACACTACATTTTTCGACACTGGTAAGCCATTTTAATAATTAATAATTAATAAATAAACTTCAAGTTATTATTATAATTATAATTAATAAGGTATAAAAGATAATTCACGTGTTGGCAATTAAGGAAAAACGGACCAAAAGTGTTCAAAACGTTACTTCGTAGAAAAATGAACCAGTACGTTCGAAAGCTCCACGTAAAGGAACTCGTCCCTAGGAACGGAACAAAAAAGAAACTCTTTGCAAAACTGCTTTATTAAAAACTAATTTAGGAATTTTGTAAATGCGGGGGAAATGCGTTAAAATTAATAGTGATTAATGCCATGCGTTACGTTAATCTTGGAGATCCAAAATTCAATTTCCAATCTCATTTTAATTATTCGAATGTAAAATATCCAAGATGGTACCAAATCAGCCCTAACACCACAGCAACCCTACATCTGGGACTACTAGCTTTGCTTTTCCCTTATTCTTGAATTCGTATAGACCTGATGTACGAGTACATACAGACAGAAAGCCTCATTTCTTGTTTCCAATGTCGTCAATCGCCAGGCAACATCTGGCGCGTCCGAGACCCCCACACAGATACTAAACCACGTGACAATAGTAAGTTCCGCCAGTGTCCATCGCATGGAACGAAATTGGCCAATGCAATTGTCGGACCGAGACATACGACTCCGGTCAGTACAAATACATGGCACAGTATACGCATGTACGATCGAATTCGGCCATTGAATACAGCGTAGAGAATATGTTCAAGTGTAATGCAGTGCTTAACTGCATATATTCGAATGTTAGTGCGCTGGCGCATGAATTCATACTTCCGTTGTTCAAAGATATAGATGGAGAAGTAGACTCTGGATGTCGTCGACATCTGTCGCGACCAGCCATTTATTTTTACGCTACGGTCAACCAAAGAAGACTAACAGCAAGACTTAGGAGTTCTCTTTCGTCAACCAGGTGGGCTAGTGTGGAAACGGCTAAGTTACACGTTCAAGACATGAGCGACCTGAAAATACGGTGTCGAGTGGGGCGCGTAGCGAAATTCAGTCTC
>JAUJYS010006093.1:0-10562 GCA_033995665.1 Melogona broelemanni | reverse complement strand
TCCAGAGCTTAGGGGTGGATCCTGCAGTCTGGCTATTCCAGCTGCATCCCTCCCCTTCCCTGCCCCTCACATAATCTTAATAGAGATTCGAGGGTGCAGTAATCCTGTAGTGCATTAGGCGCTACGGTTATTTAAAAAAAAAATATATTTTTTTTTAATTTTTTTATCGTATTCATTTCTTTCTACAATGTTGGTTTCTCTGAGCGTTTTAAGAGGTTCTAATTTAGTTGGTTATTTTTTATCAGATTAAAAAAATTCATACATTTATTACCTCACTTGATTCTGATCAATGCTTCACTGACCTTATGATTCATTGAATAGCTACTGTAGATTCTAGCCTCCAATTTCTTTCGAAGCCACCATGTTCCTCGTATCAGCGCGCACGCCAGTCTCATTTAGTGCTCTCGTCTGCCGGGCTCTACCCCCTCATTTCCATCCCTGATGACTGACCTGCCCGTTGACCTGACGCAATAACAACAGTTTTTTGAAGTCCTCAATCGTTTCTAATGACCGCAAGTGATCCTGATTGACGTGGATGTTGAGGGAGGGGGAGAGAAAGAGGAGATTTTCTCGCGAAACGTCAAAGCTTCGTGCTGTTCTTGCAGTTATTATTATTTTTTGGTTCGATACACTTGTGAAACCCCCAATCTGACAGAGGCATGCACATTAGTCCGGAATTAAATTATTCCGTTAGAAATGTGAAACTTTTTCAGTCTGATAATTCTGGTTTCGCCATTTCGCTCACTCATTCAATTTAATATTCTAAAAAAGCTCTTTATTTTTCACAATTAATGAGAACTTCTGACCACCTTATGTTTTTGCAAATAATATTATACACTTCATACCACCGTGATTTGTAATTTAAAAAATTCTATGATAAAATTAAACCATTATCACAGAAGTTGCTGTTTTTTCGTTCTTCACTGGTCGAAGACACTTCCAAGATTAATCTCGTTTATCACGATTGTGGCAATTGGTGATTGCATTAATTATTAGAAAACGCGCATAGTAAGCGGGATTAATTGTACTTTTACTTTGTCGGTAACTACGTAGGTATTTAATGTTCGTCAAATGATTTTCAGTCTTTGAAATGAAAAAATAAATTGCAGCAATTGAATTAGGATCAACCGGGGTCACACGAAGATATTTTCGCCTCCCTCTCTTGGAAATAAAAGCTTTTTGTGTTCCTCCTCGCCAACGAAGTTGCACCTGCGGCATTTGAAGAAGCACTAGTCCTTTTGGTATGTCACATATTCTGAGGTAACATCACAGTGTACGTACGTGGGAAGCCATACCAATGACTAACCATCAACTGCAGGCAGTGCTCTAAGCCTTTTCTAAGTATTTACATGTAAATACTTGTTTATTACCTACCAGACCAAGACGCTAAAATAATTTTTCCAGTTTGACCACATTCCTGACATAAATTGCAGTCAGAAAAAAACCAAGAAAAGTTAAATTGCTGGAATGGCTAAAGATTTCGTCGTGGCATTTGACAACTAACGGAAACAACAAATTTCTATTTAGCATTAACATGTTTCGTAACTAAGGGATGACATGCGAAACATGCTAGGGCAAGCCCATTCATTACAAGCATAATATTCCTCTAAGCAGAAACATGCATCAATTAAACTTACCTCGATGAAAAGATCATCAATCACAAATTGACAATAGAGGTAAATCCTGGAAAAGTCAGCTGGCTAAATGTTGGTTGCAATGAAGAATCCAAATTCCAATTGATTGGTCAATAACAGTGTCACGTGACAGTTCTTTAATTGCTGGACATTTATGGAAATGAATAGAATGGTGGTCTAGTTTCCAGCTCCGAACCGATTCCGTTTTCGTGGCACTTTATGGCATATTGGCCATAGTTCAACATTAACAATCTCCTTCGAAGGTAACCGCAAAAGGACATCAGATCATAATGTAATCACTTGCACTTCATCTTCTCTTTTGAGTCCAACTGTTGCCAAGAGGCGAGACGCGACGGCTAGTGCGTCGTCAATCAATAATTTTCCCGAATCCGCTTGAGCTTGCCAGACGGACAAAAATACACGGCGTGAAGATTACACACTCGCGATCGACGACTGATGCCAAAAATAGCGGCGAAAATTTGGAGGACACTAATGTTAATGATATGCGCGAAATCAGTCAAATGCGCGGCGAAGAACCTCTCCTTCAGATTGAGAACGGACAATTAGTGATGATGATGGCATTGGACGCGAGCCATCACAATTTCACATTGATGTTGATGCCACCGTCGCACCATCACCCCTGCTCCCAGTTTTCTGCTCCACATGGGAGTGATAGGACATCACTGCGATGTGTTGCTATAGTGGCAGCTGCTCTCGCTCCAAGCGGTGTAGAGGCAGTCCACGGTTGCTGCTGCTGCTCGTGAATTGGCACTTGTTTTCACCATCTCTGTTGCATGTACAGAGCAGAGCTCGTACAGACGGAGCCCATACAGGGAGAGCAGACGCAGACGGACAAGGCTACGCGCGCAACACAAAATACGTGCACACGAATGACTGTGATTGTCGTTGCCTATTTAGAAGCAGGCCACGTCCCAATGTTGGGCGCTTGGCGGGTTGAGGCGCACAAGCAGGGGGGCTTTTGGCTTTTGCTTCACGGTAGAAAGATCGTCGACGGTGGCTTCAGATGGTAGGGGTCGACAACTGGTTTGTTTATTTTAGGTCGTTAGAGGCGCTTCGATCGTCCTTCCCTGTCCTCCCACCCTCCCGGGTACATGTGCACTTGAGATCTCTGGCGGGAATTTCATCATATGATATTCTGGAAGTTGTCTTATTCCTTTTTGATTTCAAAAACTCATTTTGAAAAAGTTCATGAAGACTTCCTGAAGGGTTTCAATTGTCAATAGAACTATCGAAATCAACGCACATTTTCTTTGCCAATCTCGTTAATTAATGCTGCTCTTAAAGCGAAGGAATTAAGTTTAAAGACACTATCGACACAACGGTAGAGTCTCTTAAATACGCACAAATTATACACGAGTACATACACTTTTAAATTCCTAATCACTATAGTGAAAAAAGGAACCAGTTCCCGTTCCTCAAAAATAAAAAGGAACCTAGGCGTTCCTCTGTTCCTCAAAAAAGTAACCAGTTCCTAGGAACGGGAACTTTCGGTTCCGTTCCTAACCAACACTGTGTTGGATTCATTCCTTTCGAAAAGGAACCAGTTCCCGTTCCTCCGGTAAAAAGGAAACAGTTCCCGTTCCTCAAAACTAAAAAGGAACTAGTTCCTAGGAACGAGAACTGTCCGTTCCGTTCCTACCCAACACTGCCTTCTTGTCGTTTTTACGTGTTTGTCGCACGTTTGTCAGGTTTCTTCATACAACAACAACAAACGAATTTTGACTAAAAACTATTATCAGCTATAAAAATAAAACAAAGGCAAATTCTGACAACTAAGTACTACACAGCTTTTCAAGAGACTGAGATTTCACGATTCATGTACAAAAAAGGTATGTGAAACTCGAAAATTTAAGCGGTTTCCCTTTCAAACTTACACTCTATACGCGTTTGACCTAACAGATTGTATCAGTGTACGCCGGTTCCGGTTTATGAGAGACGGCGTCCAAAAAAACCAGTTCGTTCAGATGTTTTATATGGCCATAGTCATCGAGCGTTTCTTTAAACATGAGCGATTGAGTCATACTGATATGGTTTGTAAAACAATAAATAAATGGTTGGTACATTGTATGTGCATATTCTACAAATATTATCGTTATATATATATCGTACCTTATTCGAAAAAAATATTTGTGGGCAAAAATTATTTTGCGTCGAACTTATTAGTACCTGTAATCCAAAATTATTTAATCAAATACCTCAAATTTCGTATATCAATGCATAAAAATTGCTTTGCACAAATAACGTACAGTATATAACTTCAACAGACAAAATTTCACGGAAAGTTTCAAAATAGACGTAAATATACAGAATTTCCAAGCGAAGAAATGTTATAAAAAACATGTGACATTTTTTTTTCATATGTAAAATTTGAATATGCAAGTTTTAAAAATTCGTCATAAAGTATCGGTCGATAAGTTCACCGTGAATCATAATTTCGGGATCCCTTTTGCCGTAGCCCATTACTCTTTTCAGTTTTCTTTAAAATGTCCACCCGCAGCAACACCGTTCGCGCGAAGTTGGGAATCGCCATTTCCGCACTGACACATCAATGCACGCTATTAATGCATTGCACGCCAGTTGCTCTAACGCAGCGTCACCTTCAAAATGCAAAATTCGTAGCGGGAAATTTGAATTCATCAAACTTCAAAAAGTCGTTAAATTTCATAGCAATCCGGACGCCCGGATTGCCAGATAACCGAGGGATCGGTTCCATTTCATCTTCTAATGACCTTTTCTATATTGGTATTAACATCAGGCGATTATTGTAAACATGTTCGGAATTGCAACATTGTATTCATTATTAATATTTTCCTATCAACACAATCATAGTACGGAAGCGATTAATCGTCTCATAAATGTCGGGACCAGTGAAATCCTATCGATAGGTATCGTATCAAATCTTTGGAACCGTGATAACAATCGTGGTGAGGTTGCTGCGTGAATAACCTCCACTCCACACTTATTAACCAGCAACAAAAAAGGAAAACCAATTCGAAACGCGGACTTTCAATCGCCTTTTTACTTTTGTTGGCCAACGCATTATGAATTTCGATGAGGACCCGCTGCCCTCTTAATGCGCCAAAATTTCTCTTCTCTTTTAATTTAGGGTCCCCGCAACTGTCATGCGGTCTCGGGCGGTGCTGTTGTTCCTACAAGGAAGGCGATCGCATCTGGTCCTCGTAAAGCCATTGCGGTAAGTCAAAAATGGATGCTTCCTGAAATGGCACATACGCATATGCATAGTGTACTTCTTTATGGTGACGTTTAGGCAAACTTTCTAACTAGCTTGCGAATGGCTTGAAGCACTCGGATAATTTAAGTGGCAATTTCTCACTCTTTTTAACAGGTGAGTAAGATGAGGGCGGTGTAAGGTACAAGCCGCGTGATAATTTCAGTTTCGATGTCAGACGTCGTTAAACAGTACGTATTCTGGGGAATTTGGGACATTAATTTTTATAAAGGAAAAAAAAAATAATATTGCGCGAGCGTGTGTGTTCGAAAAAATAGACAAGTAACCGGAATTTATTTTGCCAAAAATATAAGGCGAGATATTTGATTCCAACTTGAATGAAAACCCCTTGCGTGATTAAAACCAGAGTTGGACTTTTTTAAGCAGAATTTGTTCAAGTTCCTGGTTCGTACATCAATACAGAGAAGCTAAACCATTCTTCATTCCTTTTAGCTGTTTTTAATTAGAAATTTCCTGAGCAAGATAAAATATCAAGTTTGGATTTTGACGTTTGATTTGGATTGGATTGGATTGGAAATTGACGACCTCTTTTTTAGTATGCAATATTTCTTGAGATGGCGCTATCAAAAAAGCGTGATTAAAAATAAAGGAATTGAGCTGTTACAAAAGGCGTTCCAAAGTTCTTCGGGATAGGAAGGAACGGAGTGAGCACCACATTTCCGTTGCGTTCCTTTTAACAAACAACACTGATAGGAACCTATTATGACTCCTGAACTTACTCAGGCGTCAGTTCCATCGAGCTGAAACAGAGGCCGACCTGGAATTTTTGCTAGGCTTGACTCCTGACATAAGTAGGGATTTTTAAAACTTGTATCTGAATTCGTTCAGGCGAAGGTCCCGCGTCTTTATATACTTCCATTCCGAAGGAAGAAGTGTGCTGAAATTTCTCTCGCCTGAAAAATTCCGAAATTTCGGTAGGAAATTGAACCCGCGATCACGGGCGTAGTAGTTCGACGCGCTACACGGCACTTCTATTTGTTTTTTAGTGGTTTGTTAAATGGACAAGGCCGCTGCATTATTGCTAAATTAAATGGTGGCATGCACGAACATCAATTTTGAGTTTTCCTGCAAGGGGATAACTCAATTTGTCGTATTCGGCGAAGCGATTAGATGAATGCCGCCCACCAACCACTCTCTCTTGACGCCCTCTTTGCATTTAACATGCATCTGGACACGTTTTTGCATAATTACCTGGATTCTGCTAATCTCCCGACATAGCGGAAGTAATCCTCGCATTGGTTTGCTCAGTAACAAACAGTGTTTCATTTTTTTTTTTTTTTGTTTTTTTTTTTTGTTTTGGGACATGACAAAGAAGACGTAATCTTGGAACCCACGACCAGTCACGACCAGTGTTGGGTTCGTTCCTTTGTAAAAGGAACCCGTTCCAATTTCTGTTCCTACAGAAATTGAAAGAAACTTAACCGTTCCTACTTCCTTTTCAAAAGGAACCTGGAACTTTTCCTGTCCTTTTGCGTTCATTGGATTTAAATATAAAAATAAAATAACGAAAAAGCAACTTTCCGAACGGATTAAAATGTGATGAGTAATTTTTAACAATTAAATGCTAAATATTTCCTTGTTCTGTACACAGTAAAAAAAACGACTGTTCCCGTTTCTGAAAAAAAAAAAGAAACCGTTTATTTTTACCGTTTAAATATTAATTATTTAATTGTTCTGCATGTAGTAAAAAATAAACAACCGTTCTCGTTCCTGAAAAAAAGAAAAAGAAAAGGAAAAGAAACCTTGACGTTCCAAAGTTCAACAGAAAAGGAACAAATTCCTAGTAACAAAACTTTTAAGTTTCGTTCCTACCCTACACTGGTCACGACCAACTCGAATGGAATGCCGTTCGATATCTATTTAAAAGATTCTCCTATAAAAACCGTTTTTGCTTATTTTTCCATAAAAAGTTGACATATTGCGGTGTAATTTAAGTGATAGCGGGGTGATTTAATACCCATTGAACAGCTCGCAAAATAAAAAAGTCGGGATACTCAGAATGCTCTCTCTTGTACCAACGAGCAGTTTGCGATTTGTTTTATCTTCCTCTAAGACGTAACTCTTGTTTGACAACGCCAAGTTGTTGCTCGTACAACTTCGTCGTGTATTTTTGCATGTTGTCGTATATGCAACTAGGTGAAGAAAATGTCCAAGAATGAAAGAGGATAAAAAACTAAAAGACCGCTTTTAGACATTTTATAAAACATAATTGAAAACGTGAAGCATTAAGCTGTCAAACATAAATTGGTGCATCGTCTGAATAATAAGAAGAATGGGAAAGGAAGATAGGAAGTTAGCCAAAAAATAGAAAACGATTAGACTTCAGAGTAGCAGTGAAAAAGCACAAAGAAAATCCTTGATGAGGGCAAGTGCTTCTGCATTTTTTGTTCATGGCAATGCAACGAACTTGTACATCACACATAGTAGAACGCGCATTTTTGCAACTCATATATTTTTTTTAATAAATTTTATTTTCACAAAAACAGATGTTGCCATTTGTTTAGAAAATTGGCATTCCAAGCATGTTCACTGACACGCATGTTAATAATATATTAATTAAAACCGACAAAAATCAAACTGGGCTTATGTCTCGATACATCAATGATTCACTTGTTGACAACGTGATGCAGTGACGGAAGTACAGTAGTTAATCATTAACGTTAATTCTCCGCTAATCCCAAATGATCGAAAGTTTTACCGTTCAAAGGGCGTTCCAAAACGGAAGGAAGGTCAGCCTTTTTTTTCCATCGTATTACTCCTGATAATCTGTGATTATAATCGCATTTTACCATTATGAATATTTTATTGCCTGTTAAGTTGCAAATGCATTGTACAATCACCTTTTTAGTTTTCACTACCTCCTAGCTAACTGACCTCTCAGTCGAGGTCAGGCGATGCATGAATCATTGTTGTCAACTACATTGTATTTGACATCAATTGCAAATAAAAGTTAATCTCATCAAGGCCAACAAACTATTAATCAAAATTGATGCTTTGCTGTAATTCTATACTTATTTTTGTGATGAGATTCTTTTGTGCGTCCCTTTTTGACAATATCGCATTTTAAATGTGCACCTCACATGGTGACCAAGAGTGACAGAGTGAGTAGTAAATAATCTCTCTTTTTGCTTTTTAAGCACTGGTCCCAAGGCTTTGCTTCCATTTCTAAAGGAAGGCGTGTGTTCGAATTTCACTCGCTCAAAAAATTCCGTAAGTCACAGTCGGAAATTAAACTCGAATACGCTAATCACTAAGCCACAGGACAACACTACGAGTATGTGGTCGCTTTTTGGGGCAACCCAAAGGGATATTATTATTATTATTCTTTTAATTAATTAATTATTTTTTATTAATTATTTAATTAATTTTTGTGCATCCATGTCCATGTACTGTATTTGATCTTTTCACATACACATGTGCATAAAGTACATGTTGTTGAACAGTGTTTATAAATAGTTAACAATGTTTGCCAGTCTGGGGCAGAAATGTTTAAAAATTAAAAATACCAGAAATGTTATTTTATAAAAGTTAGCCAGACTCTGTTCGTTTCCCCCTTCGGCACTGCACCGGGAATTGTTTCCTTATCATATTATACTTGGTGTACTTACATATTCAATACTGTTATAATTCTTTCGAAAATACGTCTTATCTTCTTTCGATCGATCGTATATTGGGACTGATGCTGATCAATTACTCTCACGGGAAATATCGATTTGCCAGTGGACATGTCGAAACGAGCGCGGGAATTTCAGTTTCTGTAGCCGTTTGGAAAGTGGGTTTAGGGGTGGTCGTCCCAATACATCGATATAATTAACGGTACAGTAATGGGGTGGACTATTCTCGTGGCCATAATCTCAAGAGAAAAAAAAAGCTCCATCTAGCCGTACATTTCCATCGGCAGTTTGTTGCGATTTTCTTGACTTTCAATTGCCTGTTGGTTTTACATAATAACATCTAATTATACCTGTCGAGAAGTTCTCCGAATTTCTGCCATACTGAACACTGGAGGCAGTATACGCTCGCTCAAAAAAACTAAAATAAAAAATTATATGCACGAAAATCATCTTGTAGGTCATAACTCGAAGCCACTTATATGGGGGTGAAAATTGCATTGAATAATTTGTGATGCTTCAACCTGCCACAACGACAATTTAACGACGTGTGGTACATAAGCTCCTCTTAAAGTTGACTTTTTGTTTCTTTACGCACCCCAAAATTTCCACCAACTGTTGGTTACACGTGTTACGTTTCTCCATCTCCTTCCGTCAGATTTCCCCCGAGCAGATTAATTTTTTTTTTCTCTTCGTGTTGGTATATACTGTATACATTTTTTTTTCTGTTCCGTTATAAACTCTTGATGCACAATATAGTTCATTGTTCGCGGCGTGAATGTGGCTAAACTGTTTACGCCCGCGGCGTAGCTAGCCGCCGAATGGCGCTTACGATGTACAGACTGCCGTGGGCGCTCTCCATGCACGAGGGATGATTGATAAGTAGTAGTATTACCTTCATCACTTTCGCGCATAAGTATTCACTGCTATTTTTTTAATTTCTACACGACTACACCTTATTCGATATTATTTGACCGAAAATCATTTTATTTGGTACAGGCACGTTTTCACTAGGACCCCTGTATCGAATAAACGAGAGCCCGCGCCAGAAATAGAAACCTGGACCGCCGAAACGCAGCCACTTGTAATACCGACTGGGCTACGAGTCGCACTACGAGTTTGCTCGAGAAACGAAATTATTAAAATGAACACGTTATCAATTACAAAATTTATCTAGAACGTTAAATTAAAAAAATAGTTTTCGGTTCCTAAACTCTTCTTACATCAGTAATTGTCCTTCTACACACTTAAAAAATGTGCTATTGATGGTTAAGAAGGGTTCATGTGTTTCTGCATCATTCGGTAAAAAATTCAACAATTTATCACAAATGCTTTCTCATAAAAAAACCACCCTTCCTGAAAAAAAAAACTTTTATTTTCGCCGCCCAATAAGTTATACCACCTGCAGAAATTTCGAAACGAATTGTGGCAAAAAGTCCTATTCGAAAGTTATTTCACCACTTCTCAATCAGCCCTCGTCCGACTCGCGTGTATTACCTCTCTTTTTCTGATTCCCGAAGATTCGGTTCGAAATCTGCCATCATCGATGGCCGCGTCGAGTCATTGACCCGCGCGCTGCGCGTGCATACGTACGGACGTCTTCACCCCTAGCTATATCGCACGCACGCGGCCTCCCTCGATTCTAACCTCCCGCCCGTCCACACACAATTCCATCCCGTCGATGCCGACGGGGCGGTGGGAAGATTTGCACGGTGATTTACGCGCGCGTTATTAGCCGCGATATTATATATTCCGAACGGCGCGCGCGCTTGTTTTTTTTTTTGCCGAATCTACCTTCCCATCTATGCTCGTTAGGAGATACAGGGGTGGTACAAAATAATGAAAACAGCTCCATAAGGTGCACAAACAGATTTGTTTCCATTATTTTGTCCAACCCCTGTACAGGTACAATGTCCATCGTTTTAGTTTCCGTCAGCGGCGATTACATATTTTTTTGTCCGGTTCTGCGATGGCATATCGCAGCTCGTGTTGCTGGCAGGCTAGGGCGTCGTCGTGGATTCGAGCGGGGGGGGGGGGGGGGGTGGG
>JAUJYS010006092.1:0-10495 GCA_033995665.1 Melogona broelemanni | reverse complement strand
TATTCCTGTAGTGCACTAGGCACTACGGTTAATTAAAAAAAAAAAAAAAAAAAAAAAAATACTTTTGCACCAGACACGCCCATTGCCGGAAAAATGCTTCGTTATAAGCATGGCACACGCCAAGTTCAGGGTAGTTCGGCCAGCATGCTAAAAACCTGTGCTGCAGGAACTGAAAGCATTGCTTGAATGCATAAAACCAAAGCGAACTACGAGACCCACATTGACAGTAGCGTGTTCAAAACATTACAAAATTACGGACAGTTTTATTCTCAATCTGCCTTAAAGATACTGCCTAAAGTTCTCTTCAGAAATACACCCGTACAAAAATAGCTAACGAATTTTGTGAACCAGACTTTGCGTGATCAGGAACAAATCGGACCCTAGATCATTGTGCGTCATCAGAATGATTTGACCTGGAATATGTCGTCATTGCACGCGTGTAGCGAATCGAAGTCAAAAGCGGTCTATGACATTGACCATGCCAATATCAATACCTTATAAGTTGTTCCTTAGGGAACAAATGATAGCTCTGTTTGGTGCCGGGTTCTGCATGGTGACCCAGACATCCCTCCGACGACGGTTGTGACATATTGAGATTAGTCTACGGTTTGGAATTAAAGCACGTTTTGACTGTGTTAACTGTGACGTTGCAATTCAAATGACCCTGCGTGAAACGTGTGCAGCAACATTTTGTTTGAATAAAGAACGAAATCTAATTATTTTTCAAACGGATATGAACGTTTCCGGAGCCCCTGCAAAAAAAGTCTCATAGCAATGTGTTCAATTCTATGACACGAACGCTAAAATTGCGAAAACGATTTTCCTGTCACAATTTGACGCTTCCTGCATGACATGCGCTTGCACTGTTATTGTTACGATTGGCGATGCGTTTTTCGTCTGCTCTGAAAAATCGTGCATTCGTGTATAATAAATTGTTTATTTTTTTTTAAGGCAGAAGTTTTTCTGCGTACTTTGTACGAAATGGTATTGTGCGAAATAAGAATGTCAGCTGCTGAAACTTGTAAGAAACTTTCGCAGAATTATTGGTGGGTTATTTTCGCTATTGAGTTTGTCAATGTATCCTTGACCATAAGGATGGGAAAACGGCAACACTCAACGAAATGGTCAAGGATACATTCAATTTTATTTTGTTACCACACGGCTCCTAATTCATTATCTTATTTATTGAGTTTGTCGTGGACTCGTGGTTAGGGTTATTTCATGATTGCAAACTATTATACCAACTGAAATTTAGAAACTTTGAATATTTTTTCCCCTATTCAACAAAATATTTTCGCAGTACTTTTTCGATATTCCATACTGCCATAAATGCCTTAATAGATATCGTAAATGCTTCCACAATTTTCGTTTCTTAAAATTGCTTAAAAAAGCCCTTTTTGATCGATTTTTGGCGCCTTCCTAGTGAAGGGATAGATCATTTGCTGCTTACAGGTGCACTGATCTGGCCACACTGTTAGAAGGAAACGAAGGGTGTTCCACATTCGATAATTACAACTTTGTATGCGCTTTGTGCGCAGCACGGAGGCCTATTTTATTTAGACTCTAGGGCAGCTAGGCTCGCACAGCCTATTACTTCAGCTATTATGCCGCGAAACGTGGGCTCTCCTCTCGCACGCACGCGGCATCGTCTATGAATTAATCGAATGAGATTGGCTTTTCTTTCTTGTGAGCGCGCGATTCCATTGGCTGCCGTTGTTGCTACACCGATTTGCACGTGCGTGCTCGCGCGCGCCATGTCGTTGGTTCATGTCACAACGACGACTTTAGTGTGGATTTCATGTTGGCAAACTGTACTAATAGGAGAGTCACATCCAATGATTTTGATATCAGTGAGCGAATTTAAATCATCAAACAGACGTAGTGTATCCTTGAGACGATTAAGAGCTAACTGTTCACATGCAATTTAAAGAACATTTAAATGCGAATAAATGCTGACTTAAAATTTGAATCATCCCTTAAAAAAACTTAAATCGTATTCATTGGTTGGCTAACTATTCCTAGCTATACATAGCAATAGCTAACTATAAAATAAAAACGCAGAAATTATTTTTCTTCCCAAGCGCTATTTGAAAATTGCCAATGTTGGCAGGACACCAAATGAACTTGATGTTATACACCATACAGCGTAATAGCACGGCTAGCTATTATGCCCAATTTGGCTCACTTGGCAGCATGTCAAATGTCCTACCGCTCCTCACCTCGTCTCGGTTGGAAAATATGGGCTCTCTTAAACAAGTAGATTTGGATTTAATTAACACAATAGGTGCTGCCAATCACGCATAACGAAACTTGGCGCGTCAACACAATCGCGGTTCGGACAATGAGGTTTCTCAATAATTTTGCCATAATTTCACATGCGGGGCAGTGTGCGAGTCTTTAAGCAATGATTTTCATAAGCGCAGCGATGAAGATTAAGACTAATTCTCTAAGACTCTTTGGGATAGTGAATGGGAAGATAATGGGAAGTACGACACGTCTGGCCCAGTCGGTATTGCGACTGACTGTGGTGCGGGCGGCCCCGGGTTCGATTCCCGGCACAGGCTCTCGTTTATTCGATCCTGGGGTACTGGTGAAAATGTGCCCCCACAAATTGTCTAAGCAACACGAAGGATACAGAGTCCCCTGTTGTGCTATTCATTACAGTGATCAGGAATATTAATTTTCAAAAAACTGTTCCGTTGTCCCCCATAGGAATCGACCGAATTCGCTTGAAAAAAAGTTGAGTGAAAGTGAATGAACCCAGATTTATCATAGTGCTTCCATCAACGGCAGTTGATTGGCTAAAATTGAATGGAGTGACCTACCGGTTATGGTGATTCTTGATGGAAGCGGTAGGGGTGGAGGAGGCCGTCAGCGCCACTCCGTCGTAGTCACCCTCGCCGTAACACTCGAACCTCTCTTCGCCGTCGCTCACGCTGGACACCCGCCACGGAAAAAAAAAAGAGAAAAACAAACCATATTAAAATTTCGCGTCACTCGGAATACATATACTGTATAGCAGCACATTCCTACAGACAATATCGCCCGATACCGAAACTGAGCGCGAAAGGAGACCGCCTCGGAAAAGGAACCGCCGTACATGCTTGTCAGTGAATTCGCGCCGCGCGACTGCGACGTGCGCGCGGCATTTTGTAACGTGAGAGCAAAACTTAGTACCGAATTTTAATACGTCTAGCCTGTAGAAGACAGCGATGGTAGGCAATGGTGCTGGCGTACTTTCGAAACAATATGCAGTTGTGTAATCGTAAGAATGAGAGAGAGAGATGCAGAGGGGAAAAAACACTACCTCAATGCACTTGCATGCTTGTTTTTACACATGTACTCGTAGATTAAGTATCCTCCTAAGACTCGAGTGCAAACTAAACAAACTTTTTTTGTCTTTTTTGAATGTACGAGAAATAAATAATTAAAGATTGAAGAAAACATTTCATCGCTTTGCCGGTAGGTGGCCACCTGTCGCGCATAACAATCGTAATTGGCACGGGACTATTTTGCTTTGGCGTACAATTACTACTCTGTATTTGGGAATAATTATGCTATACGTTGCAATTTGGGGAAAGAAAACGTTGGTTACTATTTGGGGAAAGAAAACGTTGGTTACTATTTGGGGGGCAAAATTGGTGAGACCGTTCTCGTGAAGCTATTTGAATACCGAGGGCCTCGTGAGGAAATTGAGATACGCCCTACGCATTCCCGGTCGGGGGCATTCCTTTCCAGGTCCGTGCCACCGAACACACTTTCTAACCGCGCCCATATTGAATTTATTACGCACAAAAGATTGCACTCGGGCTAATGCGCGGCTACGACAACCCCTGTAAGAAAAGACAAACGGCTGCTGCGTGTTTCCACATAGTGAAAACAATAAGTCGACGCTACATGTAATCGCAATTATTTGCGACCTGCATTAAATTGTATCATAGCCGTTGTGTGCAAAACCCACCAGCCAGGGCAAAAACGAGGTGTTACAATGGGTTTAAAAAAAAAACATTTGATCGTTTTAATTGTTTTGCATTTCATATTTGTGAGCGCTAAGCCTCTACAATGCATCTGGTAAACTGCCGAAATGATTCCCTGACACATTGTCTTTGTTCATATATGCATAACGGAAAAAGCTCATTAATATTTTGCCACTTCAGCCTTCCATTGTGCATGATTAGTTTTTCTGTAATTTTATTTTTGTTTGGCAATTCAATAATTTTTTTGCCTATGTTCGCTCGTACTTATTTACATGTACATGTATGTTTGCTCTAATAAGCGTGTTTTCTGATGCCTATCACGTGATATTCAGTTTTTTAAACTGATACGCCCAATCATGAAACAAATACTGTATATCAATAGGAGAGATACGATCCCGTATCCGTGCTCCTTGATATTTGTTTGTTCACGGGTCAAGCTCTGATATCAATATAGTGCATGCTGCCCCTTGTTTACAGCAATCACACAGAGCTCCCAGTTCATCTGCCAACAGAGATGCGCGTAGAGGCGAGATGTGCGTTCGCGGATAAGAAACGGCATGTCAGCGCGCCACTCTCCAAATGCGTTCCACTCGAGATTATGGTCGCGACGCCATTGGTTTGACATTTGTTTAAATTGCTGATGACACGTTCGAGAGGAAGAACGCTTGGCGAACACTTGATAGTCACGGGAGGAGTTTTATTTATAAATATTTTTTTATGACCATGTGGGCGGGGAGCATGCAATCACAGTTCCAAAATGAAATTGGTTGAAATCTGTGTCGATTTCCAATTTTATTCATAAAAAAATTCTTATCAATTTTAATACTAGTAATAATAACAAAACTTTCAGCTACATAATATATTATTTACTTTAACTGTTTCATTTTTTATTTTAAATATATTTCTTTCATTTTAATTGTTTATATATAAAATACTTCAAGTATAAATTAAAATAAAATTATAAAAAATAAAAATATAAATAAAATACATTATAAATGTTAATTTATATGTAAAAAATAGGACTTTTCGTAACAATATTAGTTTCTACCCTATTCATTGGGAAATTTCCCTTAAGAAATGACATGACTCACGTAGTTGCGAAATAGGGTGACCCGACAATGTACCCGCCTAAACGCAACCGCCCTTGAAAAAAGTAACACCTAGCTTTTCTGACCTTATTTATCCCCCACGATATCGTCCGCACGAACACCTTTTTGTCTCGAGGTTTTGACTTTTATTCCTGGGGATCTCACGCCGTCACCACGACGCACCGAGAGCTCGCATGCTAGATTAAGACGCGGCCCCGACGGTTCTGCCTGCTTGGCGACTAAACCGATCAACCGATATGTTAAGACGTAAATGTCACATGCAGTCACACCACGTAGGCTTCCCTTAATTTAAAAGTTACGAGAACAGACTTTGTTGTAGCATAAAACAGTTAAACTAGCGAGGGAATTGAACACGGCTTGTAATAATTACACATCGTAATCTGTCGTTACAACGCCCTAAAACGTACAATCGTACGAGCGAAACGTTAAGTACGACAGTACAAAACTGTAATGAAACCAACTGATAATCTGGAACATGACCACAGGGCATCAAAAACTGTACCGCACAAAAGAAATAGGATAATATCTGATATAGGAAGTGTGCATGTTCATCATTCGCAGAAATAGTGAGAGAATATAGAATTATTAAATCACGACTTGCCACAGAATAATTGATCGTTACAACGAGACTACACCAAGTTTGAAAGCAGGCAAAAAATTCACATATACTTTTTGTCTTCAGGCAGACATACTATATTCAGGACAAAAGTAAAACACCACAAATAGGTCAAAAATAAAATTTCACCAATGCTTGCTTCAATGGTGGCTTGTGGGACAGAGGGATAATAACGCCTTTGGAAGAACCAACTGGTCGATCTAATGTAAAAATAGTACCAACGTATGCCATACACTTGCGACCGGCGACCAAAATACGTGAATTTTGTCCCGCGGCACGTATCACGCTTGCGAGAACCGCGTTTGTCGGTTTCGCGCCAATGGAAGGTATTGCAACGGAACAGTCACGGGATGGCAACCAGCGCAAATAATTGTAACGCGGGAGAAAAATAGTATCCTCCTGAGATCAGCGAACAAATTTTATGTTTTATGTTTGCACATCTGCAATGGAGTTGGTGACCTGCCATTTTCCGCATCGGAATCATTGGCGCCCGCAGGTGCTAACCCACAAGACGGAACCATCGGATTGAGCAAATGGGGATCATGCTTTACGTTATTTAGGTCCATGCCAGTGCTCGATACTGTTTTTAATTTTCTGTCCTAGACGTCGTATAATATCTAAGAAGCGAACGCTCTTTTCTCGGTGAATTGGGATTTAGCGGACAAAGCGCCACTAGCGGCCACTATCATCATCGTGCTCAATAGATGACGATATGTAAGCCGATTTGAATGGATATTTTGACGTATCCAAGCAGAGTTACAATGTTCATCTTCGATAAAATCCAAACTTATGTATGCGTAGAAACATAGATGACACAAGACGCACAAATAAAAGTTCGGCGATTGATTTTATTTGTGCGTCTTGTGTCATCTATGTTTCTACGCATACATAAGTTTGGATATGTAAGCCACCTAGTGATAAAGCGCAGCAGCAAGTAAACATAAACTACTATTTTCTAGCCTATAGAAAAAGTGTGTTTGTCACACAAAAGGGCAGTAAATTTATAACCAAAGGTGTGACGATAAATGGGTTGTGATATTGCAAAAAACATATTCTAAAAATTGTATTTTTCTCGTCCAAATGATCTCAGTACAATGTAGGGGGTGGTGCCACCCCCCTTGTTTCCCCTAAATTTCGGTTTCGAGGTTGAGAGAACGTGAAATTGCTGACATGTGCTGAGCGACACGTTTCTATTAAGACAAAAAAGCACGTACAAAAAAAGGAGTCGAACGGATAAAAATTCCCAGACGCTTGGGAAAATTCGCTGGAGAAAAACCGTATTGCGCGGGTGGCAAATTCAAACGTTCTTCTTCTTCTACGCACTGATTTTTTTCTCGACTGGATTCGGATGAGGTTCCATCCGTGAGATTACCAATCAATGCACGAGTACAAGAAAAACGACATTCGTTTTCTTCCGGAATGAACTAGCGGTTCAACAACAAACGTTTCGCGGCGCGTTTGGCTTGATTGAATTCGAATCTCCACGTCTGGTGGCGGTGTGGCGAGACGTGTTCGCAGCGCATCAGCGTCGTTCGATTGAATCGTACGCGGGATTAATTTAATCTAATTTCTAAGCCCGTGGGAATGTGATTTTCTAAATTCATTACGCCAAGTATTTTTATTTCTTAGAAAACTCTTTCCATTTAAATAAAAAAGGGTAAAAATAACATTTTTTCTTTAAAAAAAACGAGAAAAATACCTCTTTTCTTTCAAAAGAAAAAGAGAAAAAAGAACGTCTTTCTTTCCGAAAAAAAAAGTAGTTGAGGTGTTGATGATATATAACAGGAAAAGTTTGATTATCCACCATAAAAATCAAAACCCATTTTCCCCAAATTTCCGAAACGAATAATATGAAACGCCTAAGAAATTTTGACGAGGAAAAAAAAAATTAAACCACATTAGGCACTAGTGGCTACCACAAATTGATTTCTTATTTCCGGATAAAAATATGAAAGCTGACGACAGTGGTGAAGAAATTCTCAATTCCCTTGCCTGTGGTTAGTAAATTGTTATTAGCGACACAGCTAATGCAAGTTAATGAATTGGCTGGTCAGTTACTAAGTGCCTTGGTTTCACTTGTCCATCCGGCGAAATCTCTACTTGAGGTCTAGAGGGATATAATAACCAACAACCAACTCGTTTTCCTGACACATATACAGTTCTGTACTCATCTAATTTGATATGCACCATAGGCAGCCAACTGTTACTGGAGCATTAAACACAACCCGTAATGCTGATTAACACCTGGCACAATGGCAGTTCTGTGCCACTGGGTATTTTTTTCATGCGTATTTAATTAGATGGTTGTTGACGATTCGCCGCGCACCGGCTCTCGAAAGCGTGCGTGCGTCGTCGATACGTCACAGTTACAGATAAACAAGATTTTAAAACATAGTATTCTATATGGACAAAGTGGCCGCTTTGTTAGCTATTTAGGGTACATTTTGGTCATGAATCATGAGTCACGATTTCTGCCCGTAAACATTATTATGATTTTTAATAATGGTGATCGGAACAGTCTCATCTCCATTTCGTTGCTCAATGATAGCTTTGATCGACACTAGCATTATCGAAGATTTACTTAGCTTGTTTCTTTTTACGTTTGGAAGGAAAGCTTGAACTAAATGGCAGCAGGCCGCTTGTTCCAAATGACAACAAAGCGAAATATATCTATGCCCGACGAAAGGGTAAGCTTAAAAAATTATCTTAAATGAAATTAACTGTATAATTAACTAATTTAATTTAAGTTAGTTGGAGTTCGTGTTCCAGAAAATATAAAAATCCTAGTACTAACAACGATTTTTTTAGACAACGGATTAGAAAAACACAACAGGCGATATGTGACCCTCGCATGTACTGTGACAATGTCTGAGGGGCACGTTTTCTCCAGAACCCCTGGATCGACTAAACGAGTACCCGCCCCGGGAATCGAACCGGGTACCATCGCACATTTGATTACTTTTAAAAACAAAAATCTGGATATGGTTTCTTTTATAACAAAGACCGTAATCAACACTGGGTATTTTTCGTTATTAAAGCTTACCTGATCATTTTTCGTCCGAACTCGGGCGAGCCGGATCCGGACTCGCTGGTGGGTGGCACCACCATGATGGCGCTGTCGCCATCGTTGAAGCTCTCGGGACTGGCCCGGTGCAGCAGACAGGTGGTGCCTGTACCGGTCAGCTCGTCCACGGTGATGTACTCGTTGCACGTGCACGTACTACCGAGGATGACGTCGGGGTGGTGGAGGTGGTGATGGCTGTGGTCCCCATTCACGTACTAAAAATGAGAAACCAAGATAAAAGACAAATTAATACCAAAAAACCAACCAATTTGCAATAAACATAACGCCGATAAAAAATGGCTGTTTTATCTGGTGCTTGTTGTCACCGCATCGCACAAAGTTGCATGGTAATTTTAAAACATATTTTTCACTCTGCCTTGCTGATCATCAGAACATTTTAATTTTAGATGCCGATGTCTGATTTTTGTTTTTGTACAATAACATGATTGTCAAATCGACAATCCTGTTCAAAAATAAGCACGAAGTACGGTGCCATCAACTTTGATAGTTAATCAATCTAATTTTAATCTAAAAAAAACCCATCCAACGTGCAAAAAACGTAACGACGATAAAAAAGCCAATTCAATTGTCAATCAAGTCGCCGCTTGAAGCGCTTATAAACTGACCAGTGACACAAACTGTCAACAGATCGCAATTATTCAATGAAATAGTACGGGCATTTCAACGCGCTGGTCACTAAATTGAAATGACAATCTAGCCACAAATAAGCCTCGAATATATTTTCGACTTGTTTTTCTGTATCATCGTGACACACGGCAGAAATTTCAATAGATCGAGATGATACATAAATACAGGAAGTGATTTGATCCAGAAAGACCCCCCCCCCCACCACCACCAATTCAATTGTCAATCATGTCCATAAATACCAGAGAATTATGCCCTTGATCATAACTGATGAAATCGTCCGCCTTCATTGTCAAGCACGACCACTATGGCATACGCAATTGAAAATTGCCGCCCGGTCTGCGGTTTCGAGCAAACCAGAAAGCCGCGCGCGCAAGGTGTACAATGCGCGATTCCGTATCAGCCATCGGGTCTATATACACTACTATACAGTCACTATCATTATACGAATGGCGTGCGTACGCGTTACGCTCGCATAAATCGCGCTCATACTCAGTATACGTTTATAATAGAGATTAGGTCATCGTCTATACGCATACGCACGCACACGCACGTGCACAGTCATCCCAATCAAATATCAGTTTATCCTGGTGTGTTTACTGCGACCGAATCGAAAAACAGGTTTCTCGGCGACGCCATGCGTAGAGCAGCAGGTTAGCGAACATGGCAACCTGGTATACACATGACTGTGAACGAGAGCCACACCTCGCAAAGGCGTGGGTGGTCGAATATTGCTCAGCGAAATGACGAACGCACCAATGACAGTGGTCACCTTGTTAGAAATTCGAAGAACTTAGAACACTTCAAAATATCTGTATTGTGTGTGTGCATTCATATGAGTGTATTTGTGAAACTTATTTGTGGGCATGTTACATGTAGAAACCAAAAGCAAAATGGTTTATAAATGGACGCAGGGGCGGGTCGACTGAGGGTCCGGGCGGAAAATAACTCCAAGGGGCCCTGACATCCCTGACTTTCCCTGGAAAAAATGAAAAATGTTGGTGGAAGGGAGGTGGGAGCCGGGTATGTTTTTTGAGGGGGGCTCGGGCGGAAGCCTCCGCCCATCCGTAATGGTGAGTCCGCC
>JAUJYS010006091.1:0-10563 GCA_033995665.1 Melogona broelemanni | reverse complement strand
TCCCAGGACTAACCAACACAACATTTCCCTCGCCATAGGCCCCCCAAGGGGCTGCTTGCGGGTTCAATTTGTAATTTGTAATTTGTTTATTCGGTTCTAGAGATTATCAAGCAAAAGCTGCCGCTATTTTGTATTATTATTTTTCCTCAACAAAAAAACCCTGCATATTCTGCTTTTAGACATGCAATAGCTATTACTTTTTCTGAATATTTCCTTTGGCCTTTGTTCGGTTCGATTGCATCGTTATCAAATGACTTTTTAATTACTATAATAATAGCGCCTACTTTTATGAATGACGCCATCGATTTAAACGGTAACGCAGTCGCTGGTCACCAGTCTGCCGCGAAATTGCCAATTTGCTAATTGCAAACGTGTATTAGGGTTTTTGTTTATCGATAAGGATAAGCGTGCAATTTTTCGATCAAACGCGCAAGATAAAAGCCACTTGGGGCGAAGCCGGATCTCAAATTAACCGGTTCACAAGAACGAATGTTCCTGAAGCGAAGCATTAAAATCAAAATAAAATGGTTTCGTAATTTCACAAATACCGCGATCTAAAATCTGACAAATTTGGTGGTTTAATTTTTCCATGATTAGCCGAACCAGAAAGATGCCGTTTTGTTTCGAATGATTTTTAAATACACACAAATTAAGTTCGGCTAAATAAAATAATCGGAACGAAAAAAAAAGAGATATTCAAATACTCTGTAAATGGTAGCGCCCGTCTCTCTGCCGTCAACAACTGGCGATGTCTTTTGACAGCTAGAGCACCGAATTGAAATAGATTGATGTTGTTGACGACAAAATTTCGCCAGTCAGCAATTTAGAGTGTTTTTTCGATCATTTCGATAACGAGTAATTACGACCCGTTGATTGCAGCCGCACGACTTAATTCCATTTCTTCGTTTGTTCCGTTCCAGTAAATTTGTTCCGCTCGTCCGCCGCCGATCTCGCCGCTGTCTCCATGTCGTGCCCGTTTCTCAGCCGCTTCACCGGCGGTTTCCTGCGCAACTATGGCTCGTTCCTGGTGAAAAGCTACGGCGACCAATGCCCCTTCATGGTCCGCATGTCGTCCGAGATGGCCGGTCCGGAGGGCGTCAACCCGCCGACGCTGCCGACTGCCGCCACCAAGACCACCACCACCGCCGCTGCCGCTGCCTCGCCCTGTCCCTTTCTGGAGGGCTCGACCGGAACGCGATTGGTGCGCGCGGCCAGTCAGGAGATTCAGGATGACGTCATCCAGCTGAACGCTAATCCGGCCGCCGCCGTCGTCGCGGATGAGATGAAGGCTAACGCTGAGAAAGGTGCGCTTGTAAATGTTTGAAGACTTCCGTCGTGGGTTCGATTCCCGGCAATGATAGGACTGAAAAATCACGTTACAATAGATAATAATCTATGCGACTTACATGTCAAAATTTGTTAATCTGAAATAGATACTATACATGTACACTGTCACTGTGTATAATGTAATACCCAGTAACTATTCTGAATGATGACAAGTTAATATGCTATTTAATTGTCCTATGATGCTTGAGTGGTGTTTGCGTTTTGTGTTGGTATTTTTTTTTTTTTTTTTTTTTTTTATTCATCAACGTGTAACATGAAGAGGAGGAGCATTACATGAAAAGAAAAGAAGGAATTATGTTGAAGTCACACGCAATTTTAATGTGCCCTCTTGTTGCTTAGGCAATATACGAGGGCACATGAGTATTTGATACCGATAAATTTCTGGCATGCTGGGGCATCATTAAGTCAACATGTAAATTGAGGTAGTAATAAAGTGAATAAATAGCTGCAACAGTTTCCATCACAATATGAAAGCAAATGTCAAATTAAATAGTACCAAGTGGAATATAATATAAACGAAAAACGGTATCTTAATGGCCCAAAGTTTTTAACCTGTGCAGCATTCAGTTTTTTAGATTTTGAATTTTCAGATCAAAATCGGAATAAGACATGACAAGGATAATAATAAATAAATAAATAAATAATAAATAAATAATTAAATAGTGTGTGGATTTCCATAGAAAATCATTTTTAGGATAAACAAAAATTAATGGAGGGAAGGTGAAAAATCTGTATTGTACAGACTCATAGTGACAACACTCACTAAGTGAAAATAAATACATAAAAAAACTTATGATACTTCACAAAAAAAAAAATATACAGAATAAAGTAAATGATTGAGATAAATGGTTAATCTCTCCAAAATCTAGATTCACTAAATAAATATTAGATCAGTGAACAAAATAAATAAAATAAATAGAGAAGAGATTGAAATTGAATCTCAATTTAAACAATAGGGAATATAAAACGGAATACGACAATATATTTGTTGGACGATATCATCACGAGTCAAGGACTCGTCAGCCCACAAACGTGCAAAAAACCATAGAAGTATCGGTCATTACAAATTGGGCACACTGTTTTCTCATGCATGTCCCCCCCCCATTTCACCAGGCGATCAAAGTTCCATCATAATTTCACAGCCATAATTTTAAGTTCAAGTATATAGTTTTTAAAATGGTATTTATCGTGATTGAGTCTCGTATATATTAATTAATGTTGCTCAACGTACTAAGTCACTTACTAAACGTCACTTAAATGTTGCACTTTGAAAATCCTCATTTTATATACAATTCATACATCCGGTCCTTGAGGGGTCCATATGGTAGGGCTCATGGTGAAGATCAAGGGGTCAGTTAAGGACAATGATTGGGATGCCATACTTTTAACAGACTTAGTCTTTGAGACTGTAAAATTGTTCCACTGTAATGCACACACTGGGGAAAGATGAATCGAACTCGGACTTTCAATGTGACTGATTAATCATTATTGTGTGACCATTTTGTATACTCCTAGTATGAGACGAATAATCGCCCAGTCTTCATTTTTATTCCGCTTAATATTGTTTTTTTCTATTTCGCAGGAGTGTTCCAATACGAGGATTTCTTCATGGAACAGATTGCCAAGAAGAAGCAGGACCACTCCTATCGTATCTTCAAGAAGGTGAACCGTCTGGCCGAGAGCTTTCCGCACGCCAACGAGTATTCGCAGGGCACTCGTCCAATCACGGTGTGGTGCAGCAACGATTACCTTGGCATGAGCAGTCACCCGAAAGTCAAGGACGCAGTCATGTAAGCGAGCGCTCCGTGTGATAATATTACTCTGTATGTGGGCTGGCCGCCAACCAATTTGGATGAGACTAATATTGCTTGGAAATATTAATAAGTGGTGAATGGGGACTTGAAAGTGTTTGGCGTTAATGAAGTATTCGAAATTTTTCGAAACGTCACTTCAGTTTTTGAAGGTGCAGGCTCACGTCATGATAAATATAGAGTTCAGAACAAATAAACTTTCGTTCATTGAAATGCCTGATAGTGCGGTGATTTAATTTTCTTGTCGTAATTAAATAATCCGTAAATACATAATTAAATTTCTGTTAAATAAACGGTAGAAATCACTAACCGAAGTAACCGAAGTACAAGGCTCGTTCTTGTCAAGTCTAGTCACTTGCGATTTTCGCTGGGATGATTAAACTGCGGCAATTAATCTACCCCCGTTTTTAATTACGAATGCGTATTTTTTTTCGTGTAGGAACGCGTTAGATAAGTACGGGTCCGGAGCGGGAGGCACACGGAACATCAGCGGCAATTCGACCATGCACGAGGAATTGGAGAGGGAGGTGGCGTCGCTTCATCAGAAGGACGCCGGCCTGCTCTTCACATCTTGTTTTGTGGCCAACGATTCCACTCTCTTCACGTTGGCTAGAGCTCTGCCAAGTAAGAACCCGGCTACTTAATTTTTTTGTTCAAATTTGGTTTGACTGGCTCCAATCTGAAAGAAAGCTAACAACTAATCTTGTATGGCAAATTTAATCCTGACGTGGAATTTAATGACCGCTTATGCTTTACGTTAATCATGTCGCTACATCTCGCGTCTCCGCAGATTGCCATATTTTCTCGGACGCCGGCAACCACGCGTCCATGATTCAGGGGATACGGAACAGCGGCGTTCCCAAGCACGTGTTTCGGCACAACGATCCGACGCATTTAGAGAAGTTGCTGAAGGAGGTGGACGTGTCCATTCCGAAGATCGTAGCCTTCGAAACCGTACATTCCATGACCGGTAAACCCCCAACTTGTGTATATAATAACTATGTATATCCCTATTTTCTGAAAATCCAAGTACATTGAGATTGACACAGAAAGAAAACAGACGTTTGTCAAGAATTTAGAAATATCAACATACATTTGTTCAATTATATAAAATCAGAACCGAGTTGGCACAATCGATGCTACGGCCCATGTTTGTGGTCGGCTGTGTCGATGGGGGTTACACAAATAATGCAATGAAGGACTTTTGGAAAATAATGCTGTTCTACCGGAATTAGATTTTCAAATTAAAATTTTGTACCCTTTCTCTCTCCATGAATTATTTTACACTCACGGACATCGTGAATTTAATAGCTGAATGTTTGACTGCTCACAGGTGCAATCTGTCCCCTGGAAGAACTGTGCGACGTGGCGCATCGTTACGGGGCCATTACCTTTGTCGACGAGGTGCACGCAGTCGGGCTCTACGGAGAGCAGGGAGCCGGCGTGGGCGAACGGGATCGATGCTTGGATCAGATGGACATAATCTCGGGCACGCTGGGTAGGTGTTGTGATGCGACCATCCTCTTTAGCATAAAATCCAAACACTTATGTATGCGTAGAAACATAGATGACACAAGACGCACGCATACATAAGTTTGGATTTTATCGAAGATGAACATTTTAATTCTGCTTGGATACGTCAAAATATCCATGTAAATCGTTTTCTCTTTAGCATAGTTAAACTATTAAATTACCGCAGTCGATTGAAACATTAGTTTCCATTTCAATTTATTGGTTGAATTCAATATTTTTAGGTAAAGCATTCGGTAATGTGGGCGGCTACATTGCCAGCTCGGCTAATCTGGTGGACATGGTTCGAAGTTACGCAGCGGGATTTATTTTTACTACCTCACTGCCGCCAACTGTGCTCAGCGGAGCACTCACTGCCATTCGAGTGAGTCTTCTGAAACTAGACATACGCCCGCTGGTGTTTCTGTTTATTCCCGCTATTACTTCACAATTTGAGGTTATTGTCATGGGTCTGAACCGTATAACTCTTCCATCAGATTCTGCGTAGCGACGAGGGACAGAAGTTGAGAGCCATGCACCAGAGCAACGTCAGATACATGAGACAACGTCTAATGGAAATGGGCATTCCCGTGGAGCACTGTCCCAGCCATATCATACCGATCAAAGTAAGAACATGCGATTAAAGTTCGATAGTTATTATGCGATTTAAGTTCGATAGTTATTATTGTTTGGAGCGAATTTATAAAAGTCGCGCGTTCCGCGCCTAATCTTTAGTCATTCAGCCAAATGATAATTTTTTAAAACAAGTCACCGCTTTCTCTTTCCGTATATCGTTGCCGTAAATATTTTATTTTATATAATTCTTAAATTTTACTATATATTAAATTAAAACTAGTACCTCAAGAACGAATAACTAAAGCCCGAGCCGGAAATCGAACCCTGGATCGTCATTCACATGGCGGGTGCCCTAGCTACCACTGAACCACGGCGATCGCAATAAGAATATGATGAAATCATTGGATTATCCGTGCTCTTGTTAACCACGTATTCACCCTTTACCATAGGTTGGCGATCCGAAACTAAGTACCGAAGTGTCCAACGAATTGATGGCCAAGTACAGCCACTACGTTCAAGCCATCAACTATCCCACCGTTCCGAGAGGCCATGAGAAACTACGTCTGGCGCCGACCCCTCACCACACACGCGAGATGATGGACTCATTTTTGGCCGATCTTTTGGTGGTGTGGAAGGGTGTTGGTCTCAAGTTGCAGACTCCGGTTTGTCCCGAGGTAAGCTCGATCAGATATGCGTTAATTTTGTTAATTCTTGCCAACGCACCAAGTGACAACAGCGCCAAAATTTCATCATCTGAATAAATTCTTGTTTCTTTCCAGGAATGCCGTTTCTGTCACATGCCTTTGATGTTTGACAGATATGAGGCACGTGTGCAGCTACCCTGCGGCGGACAGAATCAGCAGTCCTGCCCCCACATGATCTCAGCAAATTAAGCCAAGATAACTATTATTTGCAACAATGTTTCATACTGTTTTAGCTTGGGAAATCTCTATATATATATATATTATGCGATGCGCGCTTCTCTTAAAAAATAGCTTAATTATTTGGTGTTACTGGAAAAAATAAAATAACCGCTTTAAATTTTAACATTGTGTACTGTTTGATTTTGTGGAATTTGCTACCATTGGTATCTCCTATCCTTGATGTACAGAAACATGAGGAGGAATCGAAAGGTTTCGAACTGTAAAATGGTGTAATCTTTGCACCACGTTTTAGTAAATTGTACAAGACGAATATTGGAACAGAAACTATCTGTATTATAAACATGTCTGCTATTTTAAAAATAAGAACAAATTTTCTCGACACATTTTTTTAGCGATCCTTGCACCACGTTTTAGTTAACCCTGCTCAGCTTCTGGGCATTTAACCACCTGAAAAACATCCGAAATGACTTAATTGTTGGAAACGAAGTATTAGGCACCCCATGATTTTATTTTTTAACTCGACAAACCTATTGATTAATCAGTGACAACTATTCGAAGAAATGCTCACCCAAAGAGGTTGCCAATGTCCGAGTACCTCATGACAATGGTGGCCCACATGTTGCGGACCCTGTGAGTGACAAAATTGCGACATTTGCCTGCATTTTAAACAGTATTTTGCATTTGTGTATAGCTACAAAACAATTAAAAAAATAGTCAATTTTCGATCCCTCCACGTATACCGTATATGATGGTTCATGTAGCAAATAAAAATATGCAGTTACGATTAATGCAGATACTGAAATGGTGCTCACATTTCATATACCTCAGTCCAATTGAACAAATTAGAGAAACAATTCATTTAATTGAAATTAATTTTTATTCCAATTAACAAATGAAAACTAGAGCATACAAAGATGTCTTTCACTCGGGTTTCTTAAATCCGACGACCTCTGCGTTTGCAACCTTGAAATACGTTGTGTTAAACTAAACCCCCGCAAAAAAAAAGATATGACCTAACGTGCTTTAAAGCGTAAAATAGTCGCGAACTCACAAATTGGTATTTTAGTATGTACGTTCGCAGTCATTCGTCTTGTGATTTGAAATCAAGCCCACGCACACTTAAGTAAAAGGAGGAGAGATAAGAACTGGGAGAGGGACATAATGGAACGAGTGAACATCTTTCTTGAAAGCTTTGCCAAAAATACGATACGGGTTTTTTTGTTTAAGTCCAGTCACAGGGTATGAGAATGAGCAAAAAATAAACATGGAATTAAGCAACAAAACGGAACCAAATTACGAAAAATATGACATTTTTTTTTCGATACATCAACACTGTCTCGTTTGTCACTTGGTGGAAAGGCGAATAATTGCTTCCAGTAAACCCGAAAATTTCACGTAAAGGTATTCAAATTTAAATATCTGTACAAGGGTTTCCCTTTTTCTCCTGCTCTTGTTGACTCTTGAAACGCGTTGTTTAACTTGCAAGCTCCAAAAAACCAGTTCAGTTTCCCATAGCGTACGTCCTGGTCCATTCCCGCGCTGTCAAATAAAAAAAAAAACATAACATTTATCAAAACAAGTTTCGTTCCAAGAGATCAATGGATTTATTAAAGTATAATAAATAACGAGAAGACTAAATTCATTGGTCGCGGTGACATTCCATTGCTTTACAGAATATGAATCAGAATTGGGGATTACTCCAAAAATGTATTGGTAATGATTGCTTCATATCACAGAGATCAACATTAAAAAAAAAAATATATTGGTGTAAAGAAAAAAAAAATATAATTCCAAATGACGTTGACGGAGCAGAGTTTTTGACGCTCACATGTCATGCCTTGATTCGCTCACCATGAACGTAAGTAAAAGTTACGATTTTGCATGAGAACCAAGGACCTAGCGGCGACTGAACCTATTCGGTTGGAGCACTCAAGGAGCTACGGCAAGAATCCGCTGCACAGCCCACACACGTCTAACCCATGGGTATCTGCTTCTAGAGCTTTCAGTTCCTTGGTCAATACAGAGTCCAAAACAGGACGTTTCACAGTTGCAACTCAGCAAGCGTGTTACGCTGCATACGGCCCAAAGTCTAAGTCAAAGTGGAAAGGGGAGGCGTTCTTCTTACCAGTTTTGATAGCCTCCACTTCGTTAACTTTCCACTGCTCTGCAACGTCGTTAGCCAGAGGGTCGTCGGGATTGGGCGCAGACAGTAACGCTTGAATCGACAGCAGAACCGTTCTGATTTGTAAAGCCGGACTCCATTTGTCTAATAGGAACAAACGAAATATTAGTCTCTTTGATATAGCTGCCACGGTGGCCAAAACTTGATCGACTGCCCAATTGCCTTTCATAGCTGTGGATCTAGCTTGCAAAAGTCTGGTAACGAACACTCAACAAAATACAAATCACAATTAAGTTTCTCTAGAACCAACACCAATATCAAAATGTAACCTTAAATGAAAATAGAAACTCCCCCATTAGTCAAATTTCAATTTCATCACTATCATGTACCCGCATATTTTCTTTAAAAATTGTATAAAATATGAGAATTGTAAATTATTCAATGCCGAGATGTTGTACGAATCAAATAAGACACAAAAAATTAACATTTAGACGCAGAAAATACAATTGGAGACTCCATGTGCATACCTTTAAGAATGTCTAAACAGATTCTGCCCAATTTATCGATGTTAGGATGATAAATTTTCGTCATAAATCTGACTTTCGGAGCGGACATGGGGTATTCTTCAGGAAGAAATAGCTCCAGTTTGAATACTCCGCCTTCAAAGGGGGACTGGGGAGAAAAAGAAATAATGATATTCAATACATAAAAGGTCAAACATGTTTTCTCTCGTTTTGCAAGACCGAGCAAGCTCGAAGGATCAAATCCATTGAAATCGTTCATTTATTGAGCCGAATTAACCAATTTGAGACATTTAAGTGAACCCCTCATTGATCGATCTTCCCGCGAACTGATCGTTTGGTGTTTCAAATTTCTTATAAACTGTCAGCTAGTTGTCACTAATTGAACCGTTATTTTGTATTTGCGTGAAATAAACTACTTCTGCGAGTTGCATTTCATTAATAAAGATGTCATTGTTTTCGTTTCACGCAATGCCGTTGGTTTGACCTTAACTGAACTGTAATTAGCTACGTCATTTGTGAACTCGTTTGAACTTAACCATTGGGTCAAACAGCCAAATTTTGCAATGAACACTCAAATTCCTCATCAGATGGCGCTTTCACTTTCAGTCTTTCGCCTCAATGAAATTGCTCATTTCCTGTGACTCACAATATTTATAAAATAAGTTCAATGGTTATTGGCTCATTTATTTATTTTATGTTTTTTTTAAACCGATTTTGCATTCGATGTGTCTATAGCGATCGTATTACAAACTCAGAATGGCCTATAACATCAGCTCGCTGTTTGGACAAAGGAATTAGCATACGGATACACATATTCATATTATTAAGAATTGTTTCCTCCACTTAATATATTGTACTAGCCAGTTTTATACCTCTTGCGGTCCGGCAACCACTACGTGGAAATACCGAGCGTTGCTTTCATCCGGCACAGCACTAATGCCGGGTACCGGCTCCTGCATCAGACGCTGAGTCTCCTGCAAACAAACAAACAGTGTAACCCCACAAGGTCAATAATCTATTCACAAAACCTTTGATACGAGAAGCGGTCCAATTACCGACAAAGGGCGCACAATTTCATTCAATGGAGAAAGCACCAAGGTCGTAACACGTATTGAACGAGGACGAGCGGTGATTCATGCGCCTCACTTCGGTAACAGTACCGCCGGCACGCATTTTTTTGTCAATTTATTGTCCACCCATTAGGCCTATTGAGAAAGACCAACGTCACAACTAAAGGTTGTGAAAAAAATTTTGATTACCAAGAGCGCGCCGTGCAATTAAGAATAAGAAAATTAAATTATTGGGACGGGAGAATGGGATTGGCGGTAATTTCGTACTCGATTGCACGACGTTCCCTCATTTGTGGTGTCGCTCGCCAGTGCGTTGACTTTTTTGCGGTTTTCGCGGCCCCCACCCGATTTCACCCCGCTAGCCTATTGGGAATAAAAACGATAGTTGAGTGGATTCCATTACCTTAATTATTCTCCTAGGCAGCCCGCTCATTGTGCCGTTATAACTGGGAACCGTCGAAATACTGAATTTTTGAATCGCCGAATGATAGATTTTTCACAGCAACCACCGAAATCACGAGCTTTTTTGTATGAGATACACCGCGAATTTAAATGGCGGCCGCCGGAAAAAGAATAGACGTTTACGACGCCGGCCGCCAGGGGCGCTGATTTCTGGTACAACAATCGATAGAGGTTCGCCACTTGCGAAGAAAGTTTAAAGACACTAACGACACAACGATAGAGTCTCTCGGCGCGCACCGAGGATGAACGACGTTAGGT